>PNEQ01058681.1:0-12794 GCA_003012365.1 Medauroidea extradentata | reverse complement strand
TTTCCCGGGAACACTGAAGGTGTTTTAAATGTATTGCAAAATAGAGGCGGCAGGTAGTGATGGCGATAGTGAGTCAAACCAGCCACTAGTCAAAATACAAAAAAATACATGTGAACTCCAGAGTAGCCTTAACACTAGACCTACTCAACAACTTATACCTAACCATAAATACCTCATTTATAGAGTTTAAGGGGGGGGGTTAGGCTTCACCTACCAAAATTCAACAGATGGTAACATGATAGAAAATAAATAAATGTCTGGCAAACATAGGTGTTTTTCAAAACAGCTGTTTTAATAAACGAAAGCTTCAAACATTAGTCTGCATGCAAACCTCAAAACTCCGTCCCAAATCATTCTCGGGAGAGTAAATAAAATAAATAAACAATTAAAACACCTCATTCCTCCGACATAATCAAACAATGAAATCAGGTTAAACTTATTGCCAATTCAGTATCAGTAGGAATTTTTATATCTCAACTCTTACATTCTCAAAAATGCCTCGTGGGATTTCAACCATCCTAAGCGTAGCCTCGTGCTCCACTGAATAAAACTACCATAAACATAACCAAAAGGCATGGCCTTTATCCTCAGAAATACTCAGTGAATAGAGAAATAATAAAACCCTCTCACTGACTTGGATTCTCATTCAAATTTTAATATAAAACTTCCTTAAACGTGCACGCTATTCATTAACGGCAAACATTAGTCCCGTACAAAGTAAAAAAAAATGAAACTAGATAACAAGCTTTAAATTGACAAAAATACTATATTGCCATCAGTCAACATTTGTAAAATGGTTAAAAAGAATTTAAAAACGTGATAAACAAGCCAGAATTAAATTAAAGTATCCACTGAACCAAACGTCATGCCGATCTATTAACTACGTTCCAGAGTTACTTGCGCTATGGACTCACTTCGTTCCAAGGCACGAGCGAGCCCCTGCGTCCTACTACACCGCCGACTGGTTCTCGACTCTCACAAAAAATCCCATCGCTACGTCACCAGTACTACTTCCTTACTCACTACTTAAGCTACAAAAAAAATAAGGAAAACTAAACGGCACTTAGCTTAGCCCATGCTGCTTGATGTCAGCAGCTGTCCCCCTCAGCTACGTACGTACCAATCCCGTCGCTCTCAACCGCCAGCCATGACCGCCGTTTTGTACACAACTCCCCTCTCCACAGTTCTCTCTCTGCGTGTGGCCTTCCACCGACCACGTGATTCATGCGTGACGTCTTCCTCTCTCTCTCCTCTTGCCCTGCCAAGCCCGTTGCTAAGAGTACTTCCTCTCTCCTTCTATCTCTCTCTCCCTCTCGTATCGTTACTTCTCTCTCTTCTCCCATCTATCGTTACTTCACGCGTGCCTAGCCTTGCTCCTACATCAGCTTGAAGAAAAAAAACCCACTGCACTCTCTGCCACACGTCAGCCCAAAACATGCCCCGACAATGTTAATGTTGCCAACAGAGGAACAAAGCCCTCGCTGAGCCAACATCGACATTGCCGTGGCCATTCAAAGGCCGACGCTGAGACAGGCATGTCTCACCAAACAAACCACTGAAAAAAACAATTTACTCGCTGCGTCTTGTCCAGCAAAACTTTCGCGCGACTGCAAGTTAAGTTCCGGCCGCGCTCATAACTGTTCCAACCAAACTTCCAACCTAAGTTCCTATCATGACAAAAAAGCACAGAAAATTTTTTTTTTTAAATTTGAATAATTTAATAAATTAATTAGAACTCAAAAATTTTGGCGTAACATTATAGCGCATTACGAAGGTTTGTGTCCTCGCAAAACTTGAGCTTACTTTTCGATACAAACAAAATTTTCAAAAAATTTTTTTAGGGTTTGCAAATATAAGGTTTTGATGAAAAGTTCTTGCTTCACAACACTTCATGATGTTCTTACCCTGTGAAAGTGTTGAACACTAGTGAGGGTGAAGAACACGAATCTACGCATTTCCAAGGAGCACGAGTCTGCCCTACCTAATATGTACATGCTATAATTTTCCTATGATTCTACTTGCTTCTGTATAACATTTGCTTCCTTTAGTATTCATGGATCACAATCCCAATGTTTATGTTCGTGGCACTCGTGTAACATGTGGATGTCGAAAGTGTTTGTTTTTGTGTAAAAATAAAAAAAAAAAATCGAATGACATACTTTAGATCTGGTGTGGGGTCTGACTTGAGGAACTCACGACTTCCAGGAAATCCGGACTGACTTGATGAAGGAGTTGGCTGCTACCCAAACTAAACTGTACCTGTCTCCTGGTCATCCAGATGCCCTTCAACCAGGCCACCACGAAACCAGCCAAGCTGTAACACATTTTTTTTCAAGTATTAACAACAACGCACCCTTAAATTTCTTTAAAAAAATTGTAGTATACATCATCTTGTATCTCATATTAAATTTACTTTTCAGTACTAACCATAGAGGACGCTATCATTTTCTATTCAAACAATTCCCAATAACTTTGAGTATTATATAACACTTAAAACCCACCCACAATTCAACAATTCAAAACAATAACACCTGAGATAACCTATATTAAACTTTACAAGTCAACAACATCAACAAGCCAACAAGGAATATCATTATGGTACAATAAAATGGTAGGAATTTAAATTACTTAAGTTTCGAAAGGACAAGCAGGTGAAGAAGGGTGCTCTCTTCTTCGGAGTTCCCACACGTCTGCGGTGATTCCTGATTAAGAGTCCAGTGCCCCTCACATCACCACAGTACATCACAACACCGAGCAGTAAAAGGAATCGTCACTTCTTCTCTGGACAGGTCCTGGAGTCCCCACAAGCTATCATTCCAAGCTCGGGATTAGAATAGATTCTTCTTCCTGACGACTGCTGACCGTATACTGCCTCAATGCCAGACCAACCAGGCTCTCGACTGCTGACGGGTGTAAGGGCGGAGTGTAACTGCCATCGTCCTCTCGGAGGACCTCTCGACAAGGACGTTGAACAACCTCTTCCTTCACAGATGCTGGTCTTGGGGGCTTATTCTGAGTTTCTGTTTCCTACGAAAAAAGTTGTTACTGAGCAATAGTCGGTTCCAAACGACTTTTTGGTATTCTAAGTTTAAAACGGGGGTCGTATGACGTCACGAGTCTGGTAGGAACTTACCAACTGCTCGCGAGCAGTTGGAAAGGCTGAATTTCGTCGGTAACTCGCAATGGCGGGTATATGGCGACGTTGTAGTTATATCTGATATACTTATACATGGAAAGGAAATGTTGTTTATGTCTCAACGACTCGGCTTAATTAAATGGAAATAATAATTTACCGTAACTGCCATAATAACCACAACTATTTCTTTTTATTTGTGTACTTGTGGGACAAGTCTGTTCTACAAGATATCTAGCAACGTGAGAAAATGTTGAACAAAACAATCATTTAGCAAACACACGTAATGAAATTAAATAAGTAAATAGCTGGAAAACAAAAGACACGTATATATTTGGTAATTTTTAAATCTATAATTTAATTGTTTGAACGTATTTATAAAGGTATGCGAGGTTGGCTCAGTTGGTTGCGACGTGAGTTAGCTCGCTAAATCATATTTTGGACTCGTGGTTCAAATCCCGGTCACTCCATGATTTTTTTTATTACTTTTTAAAATTATAGTTTACATGTATAGATAATTAACTTCTTTGTTGAAAACTTAACCATGTTGTTATAACATTGCTTTTGCACACACACACACACGTGCGCGTACACACACACACACAGACATTGGCCTACATACCCATCCATGCTTTTTTTTTGCCTGCGACTTTATTCGCGTGGTTTTAAATTTTGGAAAATTCTAAACAATAGGACAACATTGTGTTAATGATCGTTAATGACCGTTTTAGAAACACTTAAAAGTGTTTCGCTAAATTTTTGTATCCCTCGTTCTGCTTGCTCTAATTCGTCACTCCCCTCCCTTTCTTTTATAATAACATATCCTATTCTTACCTCCATGATGTGTAAAATTTTCTGTCTGTACTCGCGGGTTCACGCATAACCCACCAAAATGTAATCACAATCGAACGAATGGTAATAATGGTATAGAAACGCATATATTACGTAAAAGAAAATAATAATAATAATAAACACGCATATATATTCTTTTCTCCCATGAATAAAGCCTATTAGAAACACTTGCACATGTCTGAATTTAGGACGTAATTACAGTTATTTTCCCACAATTAAAAAAAAAAACTGAAAAATATGAACTGAAAATGCACATCTTTGTAAATAGATACTAAGCTTTGAACATTTAGTCAACTCAATAAAAAATATACAATGTAGGACGTTTTTGTACAGGTTTAATAATTATTATGTACTAAAAATATTTATGTTAGTTAGCAGTCCACTCCATTCTGTCAGATTGTATAGTTACTTCATATTGACTATTGCTTCATAACCACTAAACTCAGAATAAGCTCCCTGACCTCCTCATTGGCCAAACTACTGGACCCCAACATCTACTCGTCGCAACATTCCCTTTCGACTGGGAATAATGGCACCACTCGACAAAACTTACCTCCACCTACATGTCAGTCCAAGAGAGTTTATGGTCACAAAGGTATCACACGCCTTCCCGTCTTCCACTTCTTCCTTTCCAGAAGTGCACATGGATAAGGACGACAAAAGACAAGGACACAACAAACAAGGATATCAGTGAACAAGGAATAAAAATCAATCATGTGGGAAGGTTGGCTTCCCTCCCCCCAACATTTAACTCTAACCTAATATTAAATCTTCCCACAAATAATAACAATTATAATCAACTCTCTCATGGTGAAAACATTTAAAACCTACATGTAATACCAATTAAAATATCAACTGTCCCAAAACCTCCTCTATGGTTATATAAAAAAAAGTGTTCCTTTTCATATGTTTCTTTATCTTTTAAAATCTCATTTAAGTGAATCACAATAACAATTTACGTTTTTCTGTTAGTCTTTCTATTGCTTTGTTACATAACATTTTTCCTTCATTTGGTGTATCATGAACTCTGAGTCAACAATTCTAGACCCTTACATAAACAATTTCTTTACACAACAAAAATATCTCTGTTTCCCTAAGACTCTGGTGGATGCTCATCTAGTGTCAACCAGAGGTGCACCTTCTTTCCATCCCTATCCCGGATGGTGGCGAACTCTCTCGTTCGGACCGAGAAGATCCCTCACGCAATCGGCTACCGAGCCGGTTGCTTCCACTTTTGCTCCCACACTAGACGGCTCCTGGGTAGAGATATCTCCTCTTTCCTCTTCCAGGCCCTGAAACACATCACGACTACACAACACCCAAATACCAGGTTGAGCACTAAAACCGCCATTGTCGAACAAATCCCTACAATGACGAGTGAATCAAAACCCTCCGCATTCACTCCCGGTATTGCCCCTATACTAATCAGATGAGGATTCCTGAAAACAATCAAAGTCTGTAGATTACAAAACCAAAATCCCTGTACTTCCATGGGTTCTCTCAACTTAACAGGTTCTAACCTGTTATGTATCGAAAGATTAATGTGTGGTATAACCTTTTTCCTATCTTCTATTAAACAATCATTTAGGCTGGGAAAAACTAGATGTCTCTAAGTGACTTGCGGTGAAATATGTAATTTCCTAACCTTAGACCAAGTAGCTGGTATAACACGGAGCATATCAAACTTTGCTCTAGTATCTGCGTCGCACGGGTATATTTCCTGAACACGTAGATCCCTATTTATCCACATCCTACAATCGCAAGGAACTGTCACGTCCAAAGCTCCTACTTGAGTGACATTACCTAAAAAGTGAGTTTCATTTTTACTGAGTGAACAAGTTAATTCTAACTATCCTCTAGCATTTTTATGAAATACCGTTCTGGACTCACTTGTGTAATAACCATCTGACTTCCTGTCTGACAACTAAATGAACTAACTTCTGACAAATAGTCTGCCGTGGCTCCACTGAATAATGCCTGCGGGCACATAGCCCTCGTCATCGCATCACCTAAATACTGTCGTACAAAAAAACATGATAATGGTGTTCTCTACAATTTTGAAGTTCCCTGCCCCTAATGGCAGTTTTCTGATCTCTGGTTACTGCTAGAAAAGTTGTCTCATGATGAAGCATACAAATACGTAGATGATTTCCAAACAAAAGGAATGGCGATAAATTCAAATAATTTCCAATTATCCTATTCCTAACTATAGGTATCTTTAACCTCACAAAGAGTTGTTCATCAAACACATCACAGTTGCTAATAGGTAAATGAAAACAATTTTGAACATCATGACTTGAGATTGCTAATCTATAACCATCTTTATTCTGTACCAGACTCAATGATTCTAACTCAATTTTTAACTTTTCATGTGAGATCAATACTGTTGGAATTTTGTGAGAACAACACTGGTATAAAATGTCTGAATGATAAAGAGAATGAGTTACTTTCTAAAGAGTAGCAGCCAAAATAAGTTGTAATTGATGTATCTGTGCAATTTCCCTCAACATACCAGAATAACTTTTGTTTATCACTTCCCTGAAATCAACTAGAATTTCAGTAACATTACTGAATTTACTTTGAACCTTACCAAATAATTCTGGCACATTTTCATGAACTATTTCAACCTGATTTGAAAATTCAGCAAACTCTGCATGATTTTCTAACATCTGATTATTAATTTTCTCTAAATGATCTGCCAATCCTTGCTCGTTTTTAAACAATGTTTCAACCTGACTAGTAGTAGCTACTTCACAACACCAATTAAGTGTCTCTGCAACAAACCTCAACCCTCTCTTGACTCGACCAACATTATCCTCCACGGCTAGATCTTCTCCTGATGCATCATCCAAAACCTGTGCTAAATCGTTTACCAATAACAGATAGTTTTTAACTTCCTTTGAAATTTTGCAGAACTCCCGTACAGAACCCTGTGGACATGTCAGAACTCTATTTATCTCCTCTCGTGTATCCTGAAACTTCTTGGGCCAGCCAACCTGAAAATTAAGAGGTACAGTGGATGAGTACACAGTCAGCTAGTTTAGTGGCTGAAAGTGGGCCCCGGATATGACCTTGATTTCGTGCGGATGACACCGTGCCGACGTCAGTTGTAGGCTCTGCAGCAACTACCAGACCATCATCTTGGTCTTCTTACAGGGTGCACTATGCTGTTCCCACACTGCTCTTCAATCTCCCTCCACTCTCCACTTTACTGTAACATTCCAGGTTTTCACCAGTTCACACAAACCTATACTCTCATCCCTGTCTCATGACATACACAACCAGAACAACGCAACAAATGAAAAGTTAGTTAGCCTCAAGGTGAAAAATGTGATTAGCAGTAAGGAAAATTTAGAAAAATAAAGAATTTACTATCTGTTCAGTAAACTGAGGCAAACATGAATGTAAATTTATTAAGTTAAGAGAACAACCAACAAGCTTTAATTTCAAACAAATATTTTCATTATCAAATAGTTAGCACATTACTGAGAAAGGTCAACAAATTAAATTACTTTTAATTATTGGTCTCAAACAAGAAAAGAGAAATTATGATCAGCAACAAAGAAAAATTTCCTTTAAGTTTTCAAATTAATTAAATGATAACTTTTAATTTATATAAAAAGGCTTAATTCTCTGAACATTTATGACCTCCTCATTCCTATTTTTATGACTTGACTGTACTTTATAAAGATTACTATTTAGTTGTTTCACGATCACTGAATGACCGTTCCAGCGGTGCATCAGCTTCTGTGTCAACCCCTTTTTCCTCGTGGGGGTGAAGACAAGGACCTCCTGCCCTGGATGGAACTGCACTTCCCTCCGTTTGACGTCGTACCGCACCTTGCTCCCGACCTGTTGTCTACGCAGGTTCGCCAATGCCTGTTGTTTAATTTGCTTCTACTTGGACTTCAACTTTTTGCTTTCTTCTTCATCCACTAGGCGATTCAGGCAGACCTCTGAGGGCAAAACAGGTTCCCTCCCGTACAAGAGGAGGAAGGGCGAATAACCCAACGACTCCTGTTTGCTGACGCTGTAAGCCAACGTTACAAGCGGCAATACGCGTCCCAGTTTTTTTGGGAAGCACTGACGTAATGCGACAGCATTGTCGTCAGCGTTGACCTTCCCTCAGGTTTAGGGTTACACTTGAACAAAATCTTATCTTCTAAAAAATTATTTCTGGCTTCTTGACAAAACTTTGAATTTGCGCCTGATGGGTTTTCTACCTCCTGAATCAAAATAGCTAAATCAGGATCATTTCTCTGGGATAACGCTAAATCATAGCCTGAACACGACAATACTGGCAGCTCCAATGTCTGATCTTCATCTTTACTCGTGCCTACATCTACTGCGTTGCGGCTCAAACTATCTGCATGAGCGTGACTCTTACCGCTCGAATACTTTATTTCAAATGAGTACTCCATCATCTTTAACGCCCATCTTGTCAAGCGTCCTGAACTGTGTGAGTTCATTTTCAACCTATTCATGTAACATAGACTGTGGTGATCAGTAACAACAGTAAAAGGTTTTAAATAAATGCAGGGCCGAAATTTATCTAGGGCCTATATCAATGCTAAACATTCCAAGTGGGTTATCGGGTACATACTCTCTGCTGGTGTCAAAGTTCTACTAGCATAGGCAACTGGGTGTAATTATCTTCCTTTCTTTGCATCAGTATAGCTCCTATGCCCTGAGTGCTAGCGTCTGTGAATTTCAGTTGGGTCGTTTTCCTGAAAATGTACCAATACTGGTGCTGAAGTTAGCTTTTCTTTCAAAGTAGCAAAAGTGTTTTCCTGCGTTTCTCCCCAAACAAATGGTTGATTCTTTTTCAACAATGACGACAAAGGTCGTGCTATTTTGGAAAAATTCAAAACAATTTTCCTATAAAAAGATGCCAAACCTAAAAAGTTTCTTATATCTCTCTGATTCTTCGGCTGGGGAAAACTTTGAACTGCTCTTATCTTACTAGGATGGGGTCTAATGCCTTCGCTGTTCACTAGGTGTCCCAATACCTCTGTTTCCACATACCCAAAAGAACATTTTGAGTGTTTTAATGTTAAATTATCTTTTTGAAATCTTTGTAATACCTGTTCCAGTCCATCCACATTCTGTGCTAAAGTATTGCCAGCTACTAAGATATCATCCAGATAGACTAAGCATGACCCCCATTTTAAGCCTGACAGTGTTTTGTTCATATACCTTTGAAAAATACGAGGGGCTGTTTTTAAGCCAAAAGCGAGAGTTTGAAAGCAAAAAGGTTCCTTCTGTAGTGATGAATGCAGTTTTCTCTTAGTCTCTCTCAGATACCCTAAGTTGATGATAACCTGCCTTCATATCCAAACGACTGAAAAATGTTGCTCCTGTCAGATAACTCAGAAAATCGTTGATTCTAGGCAAAGGGCATTAATCTTCTTTCAGGATTTCGTTAATTTTGCGGTAATCTATGCAAAATCACTGTCCTCCATCCTTTTCCTTAATGAGTACTACTGGTGAACACCATCTGGTTCGACAAGTTTTTACGATCCCATTTTTTATGTGTTCTTCCACGATGATATGAATGACCTCTCGTTCCCCCGGTGAAACACGATATGGTGCAGAAGAAATGGGAGGGTGGTCCCCTATATCCAAATGAACCACTTCCTCATGTGTTCTACGTATTTGATTTGAATTCCAACTGATACAATGCCTGCTGTATTTGTATAAAGTTCCCTTAATTTTGTTTTCTACTCAGGTAGTAAATTTGGGTTGATATCTAGTTGTTCTTCATCAAAAGGGTCCTGTTCCTTACATTTTGCTCCCTCTACAGGGATGAATACTGTTTCTGTACTCTATCACAATAATATAAAACTCCTAATTTCATATTACGAGGCAACCTAACCTCAAAATTTGCTGTGTTCGTGACTGAAATCATATTTGGATGCTCTTTTTTCACTAAACTGAATGGCATTAGCACTGAATGTCTGTTGTATAAATTTCCAATGGCTTCCAAAAGAGTTTCCTGGCCTCGTGTTTGCTCAATACCCACAAAATTTACTTCTATCTGTTGATGTGTACGAAGGATTAACTTCACAAAATACGTAACCACAACATGGCCTACTCTCCTGTCATCTGACCCTACAGTGGGGAATTCTGTAGATAAAATGTCTTCTCGCTGCTCTACTGGGTCATAAATCTCTGTAGCCTGTTTAATGGGTCTGTGGTTCAACATGGGTGGTGTTGCCCTAGCTATGTCACTATCTGACTGTTTTGCCTGTTTTTTATTTACAATTTCTCGTACAACTGTCGTACACTCTTCCCTTCCAAACGTAGGTTTTAAAATTTCGAGCTTGGGTTTGTTACGGTGTCTAAAAGCTAACTGTGCTGAATACTTCCTTAAAAATTCACATTCCATAATTATCCCTTTTATTGGTGCTGACACTATGCCAATAGGGTGTGTGTATTTGTTATTCCCTAGATTAAATCTAAAATTTATTATGTGTGGTAACGAATGTTTTTGGCCATTTACCCCTGAAAATACTACAGGTTCAGCTTCTTTGTAAAAATTCTCTGGAACTAATTTAGAATCGATCAGTGACACTGCTGCGCCACTGTCAACAATGACGTTTACCACTTTTCCAAAACAGTACCGTAGTTTGACAACTTGCGATCCCTAAGACCATTCAGAGGGAAACTTCACTTAGTGAGGACGAACCATTCCCTCTCCTCTGTTTCGTCCTTAAGCGTTTTCCAAATTATTTTTTTTCAACAACACCCTTATTCTCAATCGGACAATCCCTCCTTATATGGCCTGCTTTTCCACATTGGTAACAAATAGGTTTGCCATCCTGCATTCTACTAGGCATGTTTATTTGATGTTGACTGTGGGGTGTTGCACCACTGAATTGCCCACCTCCACTGGCTGAGCGCTGTTACCACCTCGACCAAGTAGGTGTGAGAGGAACAGCCTGGTTCCTGGGCGCATTAATCTGCGACTTCAGTGATCTCATCTGTCCCATGGATTTCTTCAAGCAGTTCAGCTCACTTGTGCTTGCTACTCCCCTGACCAACATTTGAGCTTCTAGTGATATGTGTCACTCTTACATTCTGCTCCCTAGCCTCTGACTGGCTAGATGTCTTTAGTGCAGAACTGTGAGCTAACATCAGCTCCCTATTTCTGGCATAATACATGCCAGTTTCTACATTTCTCAAATTTTGCATAAGTTCTGCGATGGTGTTATTGGTCAACCCAGCCACAGGTTTGACCAAATGGGCCTTCAGCCCTTTTGACACGCACTTAACCTGTTCCTTCTCAGGCATGTCAGGATTTACCTTGTTGCAAAGATGTAACACATCATACACATACTCGCTTTCAGTTTGGAGCCTATTCTCCAGCCTAATTTTTAAATTGTCTAAAACACCTACTTTTGCGAATGCATCTCTCAAGGCTGCTGCTAAAGAATCAAAATTGTCAACATTCCTTAATTTGGTCCCCAGGCTATCATACCACCTGGCTGCAGCTCCTCTTAGAAAACTAGGCAAGTACGACAAACAATTTGCATCACTCCACTGATTCACAGTGACTGCTCTTTTAAAATTCTTTATAAATTCACCAGCATCCTCGGTGGCTTTTCCAAAAATGAACACTGGGTCCATAAAAAGTCTGCCACGATCCATGTTTTCACTAATACTGTTTTCACCTAAGGAACCTCTATCTGAATCACTTCACTGAACTGGACACAACTACTCTGATCACCTAGTTCCAACTGTGACCTACCCTCAACAGTTTTATTATCCTGCCTACCTTGCTGTAGGTCAGTTCCTTCTTCCTTGCCTGAGGTAGAAGTATCACCTGACGAATCAAAAACTTCCCTAAAATCAGCCTTTAATTGCAACTCATCACCCCTATGTTTCCTACTACGTGACCGCAATTTGCGTTCAGGAAACATTCTTCTCCATCCTCGCACCTTATAATTTAGGCGTGGCCTACCAATTGCAAATTTAGAAAAAGTTAGTTAATCGCGAAAAAGAGAGAAAAAAATTAAAAAATAAACAATCTCCTCTACATGAACACTCTTAACAGGTACACACCAATATGCGATACAGTCTCATGTATCTGAATTGTGCAATCCTGCACAATAAAACAAATAAAAAAAAATTTCAAGTTGCTGTCAGAACAACTTGCTCTCTAAATTAAAACTACCAAAATCCTAACCCTTAAATCTACTTACAACCTAAAAACAACTGTGCATCGCGACACACCGTGCCAACCTCACAACACAAAAAAAAAAAAACATATTGCTGGCGTGGCCAGGATGGCCAGGTGTGCCAAGCCTGATAAAACAAATTTTCCAAGGCCGACCACCGCAACCACTCTTGCTATGAATGTGTTAGAGAGCCGGCCGAAACTATCCACCAAGTATCGACAAACCCAAACCAAGCCCTCAGCACCCACTCGTATTGTTAAACAAACAAACAAAAAAAATTAATAAATGACTGAAAATTTATCATGTAGCTTAGAAAACTGCGTCACTACCAACCACAAAAAACAATAAAAGGGGAGGGGGTAGTGACTAAACTTGCGTAGCTTTTACTAACAAACAAATAAAACAACCAATAATATTTCAGTAGAGCCTCGCAAAATGGCCCACGAGAGTAACACATAAGGGTTTCCCGGGAACACTGAAGGTGTTTTAAATGTATTGCAAAATAGAGGCGGCAGGTAGTGATGGCGATAGTGAGTCAAACCAGCCACTAGTCAAAATACAAAAAAATACATGTGAACTCCAGAGTAGCCTTAACACTAGACCTACTCAACAACTTATACCTAACCATA
>PNEQ01058680.1:0-24390 GCA_003012365.1 Medauroidea extradentata | reverse complement strand
TTAAAATTCAGGGCCAGTCTACACACCACAATACACTCGTACTTAATACATAATTGAAGTGTCACTGGGGATGGGGTGACAATTCAACATGGTGCCAGGGCAGTACTAGTACCAAAAGCCCAAAACACAGCCTGACACAAATTCATGTACAAGTTTTCGGACAAAAATAAGAATTTTCATGTTACCTTAACTATGACCAGTTTATGTGCGAAAAATGCTTACATAGCACCATTTTGCACCTTTAACTCAAATTTTTCCAGGTGAAAACCTCGAGGATCCGATTACATCTGGAAATTATTTCCCCCTTAAAACAAAATCAAATGTTCCATACCAGAAAATTTACGAGTGCAACGCTGTAAAGCTCGTTTCAAAAACCACTTGCTAGAGCCATTAAACATTGATTGCTCAATGTACAGTCCCAGAGTTAAATACAGTAAAACCTCTATCCATCGTTTTTCAAGGGACCAGTGAGAAAAAACGATGCATGCAGGAAAATGAAACGCAGGAACACAACTGCCCCATACCTCCCCCCCGAACAATTAAATAACTGAAAATTACTATAAAATGTAGATAGGAGTGTACAAGTACTTACAGAGCTGTACTGCACGTAGAGGAACATATAACACTTATGGGCAACACACATTTTGCGCGGTCGCGACGTTTCGCTGGCTAAGCTTTTCATCAGAACATTTCTTTACCACCTATTATGATAACAGCGTTCAAGTGTGCGAACATATTTTGAATGCCGCGACATTGTTACAGCAATAATTTATTAACATACTTCACAGGCCTTAAAGTAAAACTTTTGATATCAAAATGGGAAACATAAGATAAGGCGAAATGTAAACACTCGTTCGCGCCTTCGGCTTTACTCGGAAGTGCCCAAAATGGTGGAAGAATATTCCTGACGTTACTGTAATTTATTCACTAAACTTCACTGAAATGCAAAAAAGGCCACGCATTTACATTTGAACAAAATTAATTTATACATATTACTTGTTCAATATCTACTGAAATTAATTTGGATATAAATTTTAAAAAAAATTTCCCCCAGTAAATTTTTCTGTTGGCGGCAACGCAAACATGTCCGTTGTTCATTTAACGAAAATACAGTAATAATGTAAGTTACTGTACGCTCAACCTACAGTACATAAAGTTTCTTGAAATAAGATGAGCGAATACCATACACATTTGAAACAATAACGGTGAAATTTACAGTCAAACCAAACATATCATGTTCGTCCATATTTCTGACGACGCAAAATATGGGTCATGCGGTTATGAACCTTTTCTTTACACCTGTTTCTGTTGAGAAGTGTAAACGAGCAAGTATGAAAAAGTAAGTAAACTTATTTTTGACGTTGGCGAAAATGTGTGTGAACTGTCAATGCTGGAAATTGGTGACTAAAGGAATGATCCATGTGGGTTTCTTTAACATTGTTTAATGTATGCAATTTGTCGGGACTATGAAAAACAACAGATGGTTACGGGAAAACGAAAGAAACGGGAATGATGCAACGAAGTTCGACTGTAAATAGAAACCTTCTAAGAAAATGGACATTGTAAAGAACAAATACATTTTCCTTTGCATTTGTGTGATATTTCGCTGGCTTACGCTAGCTTTATTGCTGCTTGATGAAACTTGGCCTAAGCCATTTTCCGTATTAATTTCATGGTCAGTTAATTTGTTTAAAAGGAGAGCATTTTTGATTACATGACCGCTATAACAACAAAAAAAGGCAGTATGCGAGCTAGAAACGTCACAGCTTTAATGATTACCTTAAACAAATGCTGATGCTGTAAGTTGCGAGATAATATTGATTGTGCGCTGTGTCACATACTCAACTGGTAGTGTGCCCTAGACGTTACCTTGGAAATGAGTTGAAACGTTAAAGCAGTAAGCGATAATCACTTTGGAAATGAGTTGAAACGTTAAAGCAGTAAGCGATAATTACTTTGTTGCATCGCAAACGTTTTATCTTCAGCCGTCAGATTGCGCTGCAGTGGTCACATGATGGTCTGCCGGGTATTCACAGTGCTATGATGTTCGTCCATGCATGCTTGACTTACCGTGTATTTATCTGAACCAAGTCTTTTAACGAAGATTATTTTCATTTGTCCAAACACAAAGTTTCCGTACGCAAAATTTTACGAGTAATGGTGTTTATAATATGCAGTGTCTGCTGTGCCGATTTAATGTGTGCTAGTGTCAGGCGAGATTCAAAACATGGCATCCATCGTGGTCTTTATTTATTTATATTTGCGTAACGTTTCACCTACAATTATTATTGGATTAAATTAAGTTAGAGTTTTATTACTTCAGACTTTGTGTTATTTTCTGTTTGAATTGTAAAATGTCTTTCTGACAAATATTTTTAAATCACCATCACTCTTAAACAAATACAGTAGCCTAAATTGCATTTAAAGTAAGTAGGTACCTATTATTTTATTTGTAAAGTTACCATTATTGTATCCCAAACAAACAATTTTGATTGAAGGGGAGCGTGTGCTGCCTAGGTACATATAATAATGCTGGGGAATTATTATGAAATTATTTAGTGGTAATATTGGTTGAGACAAGAAAATGATATGACATTTTTTGCTGCAATTGTCAACTTTTGTCTTAATGAGGTTCCACTGTATATGAAACTGCACTGAAAGCCTTCAATTTTACAGTTAATATTAAAATAGCAACACTTACTTAATAAAAATATACAGGTCCAATTACCTGAATATAACACAACATTGACAAAAGTAATAAATAACTGTTTCAAAATTAATCTACAACTGACAATTTTGTAATTTGTTATTGCAAACTCAGGGTGGTTATACATTTCTTCATTGCACTTTAAAAGCAACTGTATTTCATGGAACAGAAGACATCTGCCTACCATGCTCCTCACTTTCAACTACACGCACATCTTCTTTCCTGGAAAAGTTTAGAGTAGAGCATAGTTAAGTCTTGTCATAATGTTGTTTTTAATACCTATAAAGTTAGTAATCTGTAACAATGTTTAGTTTAATGCCAGCACTGTCTTGCTATAAAGTTATTTTATGTAGACCAAATAATTAAGCAATAGTAATAAAATATTAATTTTTGCACAAATTTGATTGTATACAAATAATCTGAATTAATTTTTTAAATTTATTTCATGCAGTTTGTTGTACGGCTAGGCAGATGCCAGTACCGATGCTAAGGTATCTGCAAATATTCATGGTATCGGCATATGAAATAATTGGTAAGAAAAAGTTCAGAACGTTTACTCGGATTCTAAAACGGAAACAAATTTTGATCGTAATTTTAACCTAAGCGTGTATTCTACTACAGAATGGTACTTTTTGGTCACAAATATCTGTGAACACCATCGGTTAGTGCTCTGGAGCATATACCAAACCAACTGAAAACATAAACTACAACATCTCTGCCGCAGATTTTTAACCTCAAACTGTCCCATAAGTACACAGCACAAGAACCACAAGTTAAGTATGAACGAAGCCACTAGTGCACGTGAGTAGCAGTTTAACATCTGCTCTATCTGCTTCAACAACTGATTCAAGTGCCTCTGGTCTACCTACAACTAAGTGTGTATTCAGTTATTTCACTGCTTGCATGTACACTGTTTTGTTCGTGAAATAGCATCATAACATTTTTTGGTTCAAAAATCTGTAAACTTGGTACAGTATTGTCCCAGTCCTAGTTTTTTTTTTAATTATTATGTATTATATTATATTTATTTAAAATAATTGTAGCTATACACACTTCGAGGCAAAATGTGAAGAACAAACAAAACACAGACGCACAGAGGGTGGAAATGTTTTTACAACTATTTGACCTTTGATCACTTACGAAAATTTTTAAACTACATTAGCTAATTACACAGTGGCCACTGTAACAAACTATCTTTTTCAGCTGGTTTCAATATTCGTTGCTGTAATATGACTCTGCAGGTAAGAGCTAGTGGTTCATAAATGTATGCCAGCTACATTTTACCGTATACTGTAACCCTGTACCCACACCAAACTTGAAAACGTTAATAAACCATGAGTACTTATTTGTAAGCTTCATAATTTAATATAACTTTTCTTTAGTTAGCATAACAACAATAGTGTTGGTGTCTTCTACATGATTTTACATCTGTTTCAGAACTACTGCATTACAATGATGTTGTTGCCTTGAATTAATTCACAATTATCCTTTTAAGTCACACCAAAGTTAGCTAATGACTGGTCCCTTGATTGTTTGCATCACAATTGAAAATTTCATTTATAGTCCATCTCACTTTTTGAAAGTTGTGTTTACATTCCTTTCTACAGCTGTCACACACTGCATCCTTCTGCCGAAAGTAATTTATGTACAAATACACTCAGTTGGCTCTTAAACTGAGCAATAAGTCAAAATGAAAAGTAGATATTTTCCTGTGGAAATAGATACATATGGTAACCTTGAGAACTGTCAAAACATGGAATTCTTATGCGAGACAGACCATAATGGGCATTATTACTTGAAAAATTAAGTGTGCACAGAAAAATACCTACTCGGATATTATTAACTTTCCAAAATGGAACAATGAATACATAACAACCCAATAATTTAAAGTGAAACTAATTTTTTACTAAATAATTTCAATGTACTATTCAGGCCAATAACTAACATTTCAAGAAAACTTTCACTATTGTGAAATTTCTCCTTAGCTATTTAGGATGTAATAAATGTACATTACAGCAGTACAAGAAATTATGTTTAAATTTATTTAAGTTAAATGTCATTTTGTCTCCTAAAGTTATTACAGTGCATCACATTTATTGAAATGTGTGTGAATATATACATAATATATGTATTATATATTCACACACACACATACCGGGCTGTCCTAATTGATCTACTTTGGGCATGTTTTAGCCATGAAGAAACTTGAGAGACTACTTCTACTTCCGTAGCTTTTGGCAAGTGGATGAACACAACACCTGTGAAAAAAAATAGTAATCTAATTTAAGACTTTACGAACAAATTTCAAGCAAACGATAGAGAGTAAATTTTATCTTGACTCCATGAGACTTAGCCAAGTCTAGAGAACAGGAAATTCCAGATAATCAAGTAGGTAAGCATAACATTAAAAGACAATGTTTACAATAAAGTAATAATTGCAGACACAAAATAGGGGGTATTGTTATAAGAAAACAAATAGGCCTACATTTGTTGCATTAAATGGCATTCATATATATTAGCACTCATTAAAAAGTGCATCAAAATCATCGGCGTTGTAAGCATTTGATTTTTTTGGCGAGGGGGGCGGGGGGGGGGAGGAACAGTCACTGGTAGAGAAAGTGTACATTATAACCTACGTAATGAAGGGGTGTGTAGGAGTCCTCCACCCGGGAAATTTTATATTTTAAGGTACAAAATGCTGCTATTTAAAGAGTTTCTGCATCAAAAGTACATACAGCAAAACACTATCATTTAGAAAAACATTTTTAAAAACTACTCTGTCGCCCACCCCCTCCCCCCCCCACATTTACGACGCCCCTGAACCAAATGTAACGTGGATGGGCAGGGGCAGGTAAATTTACATGTACACATGGAACAAGGATTTATTTCTACTTTACAAACATTGTGACCAGCGGGCGATCAGCAGCCACTGAACATATTTGTTTACCATTTGCTTTGTTTACTTAGAGTCAGGTAAGAGTAAATGGTGTATAGAGAATATTACATGAACAACAATAGATTAATGTTTAACTGAGAATATAAAAGAGAAGTCGAGAAAACGAAAGGCAGTTTAAAAAAGTAACAACTTACATAATCAAATTTAATTTAACAATGCTTACGATAGCAAAAATAAGTTATAAAAAGATTTGATGCTAATCTTTTGTATGTGATAAATGATAATCTTCTTTATCAGCAACAAAGTTGGAATAAAATACCAAACAAATTACGAAATTGAAAATTTGTACAGAAATAAATGTAAGAAAAATAAGAAAAAAAAGTAACTCTTTATACAACTGCAAAAACAGTAATAGAAACACACTGGTAAATAGAGTAAGAAAAAGTTAACAAGATAGTGTCAATTAGTACTTACGCTTTATTACTTCTGCTAATCTTAGATTTTTTAAAGGCTTTTTGCCTTTAGCTCCAGTCCAACTGAAACGTGACGCAACAGCATAAGAGAAAATTATTTTTAATACATTTGTCGTAACAGTTTGGATGTTTGACCCACCTGTTCTCGTCAGTGAATTCCCCTTAAAAATGAAAATGAAATTGTATTAGCAACACAAATTTAAGTTGCAACTAAACAAGAGTGCTTTAAAATCTTGGCGAACTATAATGTAAGGTCTAATTTTGTTTAATTTGTACTTACAGTAGAAGCCTTTTTTTATACCACTCCCCCATTTCTTGCACTATGTTCACTATGTTCCGATTTGCTGCTTGCATTAGAAATTTCCCTCTTTTTACACTTTCCTGCATTTTACAATTTTTCCAGGTCCCTTTAGAAGTGTTAAAAAAAAGGGGGGAGGCGGCTCCACGGTATGTTAAGTCCATGCTCTCTAGTTTCTACTTTTTTAGAGATATAAATTTTTTACGTCTAACCAAAAGCACATATCAAAAATCTTTCTGGCAGTTTTGTTTAAAATCATCTTATCCAAGTTGCTGATTTTTTTCAGAGTAGTATATATCAAAATTTTAGCTAATTATGTAATTAATGAAAATCTGGTTAAATTACTGTATAATTTCTTGCTTTAAAAACATTTGTTATCACTGCAAAAATCATTTAAAGCCAAACTGCCAGACAGATGTGATATCTGCTCTCGTTTAAGGTTCAGAAAATAATTATCACAAAAACAGTAGAAACTTAGCCTGGTTGTTGTTTATTGCATAAAAAATATTTTAAGTTAAAGTAACATTTGTCTAAGAAGGGGAAATCTAGATATTTCCTATCCCACCCAGAAAGAAAACATTGCACACTATGTTGCTGTATTCCCCCCCTCCTCGCAAAAGTTCCCCTCACCTTAACTATTCTTTGTATAAAATACATTTCTTCAAATCTGAAGAAAAATTCGATGATCAGTTTTTATGTAACAATAATGTCTATTTTACTCAATAGTTATGTATTTTCTTTGTCAATTTTTGACAAGATATGTCTCTCTCTAGTGGCCATCTTGTTAACTGTGGATTTTCAATGACATTAAACTGCCAGTTTTCTAGGCTAGTGTTCAGACTTTCCATATTCTTAGACAGAGAATTAAACTAATGCCAACACCAGTACTAAACGCCTGGAAGAAGAGCTTGGAAATGCAGGGCAATAGAGATCCGACAACAAAAGCTGCTCTTTTTTGTAATATCCACACTTAATGCAGCATAGGTGATTAGCTCATTGAATGTAGAATATGAGCATGCCTATTTTTAAGTTCAGTAGCCCTATACCCTAAGAATAGTACAGAATCTAGGCATCCAGATTCCCTTTCCCAGTCTATAATAACAGCAAAGGCAACAACTAAAGTGTGTTAAACATGTGTGATGTGATTG
This sequence comes from Medauroidea extradentata, assembly GCA_003012365.1. NCBI lineage: Eukaryota > Metazoa > Arthropoda > Insecta > Phasmatodea > Phasmatidae > Medauroidea > Medauroidea extradentata. Next base: position 16,868 of record PNEQ01058680.1, on the reverse strand, counting down.
TAGAGACAAATTAAAACCAGTTTTAAATTTAGACTTGCAAAATATTGGCTGCCATACATAAACTGTACAGACCTTTAATATTTTTTTGATGCTTTCACCTATGCCTATTTTGAACCATAAAATCAGTTAAAGTTATATACAGCAGCTGACATTGCTGTAACAGCTCTTAATGTATTTATCTACACACGTTTTACTGCAGTTAAATGACATTTTGAACACACTTTTGTTAATTTATGTTCCCTACACCTATATTATTACTATAAGAACTTAACAATATCCCCCCTTCTATTTTAAGTTATGGTCATTACTACAGATATAGCTTAACATTAATATGTTAGCTCAAAGAATTACTTGAATTTCCAAAAATCTGACTGTCCTGTTCAATTAACATTACACACTCTTATACAGTATGTGACCAACAAAACGCTAAACTTTTAACACACATGCACGCACACACACATGCACACACACACACGCACACACATATAAATTTAAGATTTTATAATTACATTTTAAAAATCACATTTGAAATTTTCAAGGTTCAAAGGTTACTTATCTGATACACTCACATCAGTGTTCCTAAGGCCTCTCTCTAAGAAAGAGGAAGGACGATTCTCTTCAAGAACTTACTGTCCAGTCACCCCCAGAAATATATTAAATAACACTAAAAGACAATACCTTTTACTTCACCTCACCATCCAACACTTCCCCCCCCCCCCCGAAATTTGATAATTCCACTCCCTCTACCTGGAAGCAAATGTCTGAACAAAAGGTGTCCATAAAACGAAACAATATTGTGATTAGAAGTCTAGAAGAAGAAGTAGATGAAGAAAATTGAAACAATATCATGTTACAAATGGAACTGTTTTAGAACTGCACTTTTACAACAAACTAAGGGTATTTCCACTTTCCTAAAATGAAAACTTTCCTATGTAGGCTAAGTTTATTGTCAGAATAACAATGACGTGAGAGAATTGGTGTGATTGCTTGCGACACTAAAAACTATAGATTATCCACCACAGGTTTCTGTAACGTACGCCACGACGCCGAGCCATTATATGCTTGACAAGAAAGAAATCTTGTAAAAACAAGTTTTTTTCTTAATTTTACAACCATTATAAAGATGTGTGTACGTAGGCTACATTATAAATAAAAAAATTACCATTCCGTTCATTGGTTCTTCTAAAGCACTCTGTATCATACACTGCTTCTTCTGTCAATAATGGGAATATGTCATACACAAAATTACCATCAGGTTCAGTTTGTTCCAGGATAATTCTGTTATTCTCCAGGATCTTAAACCTCTAATCAACCGATTCTAATTTATAGTAGATGTGGTTTAATTTCTTTAGAACAACTTTCTGGAATTCTAAGACAGGAGAAAAAATTAATAATTATAAATAACAGTACATAAATAGCGCAATAAAGTATCAAAGAAGTAGCAATGCAGCAGTAGATATATCAGAAAACTTCAAAATGCTCGTACTAATTTTTAGACTACTTCTAGATCTACAAAACACATTTGACACAGTAAACCATACACAATTATTGCATACAATTTTAAAGTGGCCATCAAAGATTATGTGTTAAAAAGGTTAAAAAATCACATCTTTGACAGAGAACAATTTGTTAATTGTACTGTCCACATGCCAACTCAGAGTCTCAAGCCTATAGGTCTTCTTTATTTTTTGTCAACATGGATTTCTATAACTAATGGCAAAAAGCGTCCACGCTAAATATATTTCTATGGACAGTAAGTTCACATGTGTCTGTGGAAGAAAAATGCATATATGTGAGGAACTCAGAGCTGGCAAGCAAACAGTAATATACCCTCAGCTCTGCAAATCCTATGAAGGTTTCCCACAAGGTTCCATTCTTGGACCAATATTATTTGTAATACTTGAAACGAAAGGTAAGTACACTGTGAGCTTAACAGTACTGTAGCATACTCAACATATATTGACAATGATCCCAATTTATATGAAAATATGTTTATGAATTTTCCTTTAGAGCTCTATTGTTATTATTAATATTATATATGATTAATATTATATATGCAAAGACCTAATGGATACAATAAATTTAAAAAAAAGTATAAATAAATTAACAAAGCCATAGGGCTAATACAGTGGATTCCTATCCATCATTTCTCATGGTACAGACAAAAAATTTCAGTACATGAGAGATTTCAATGAATATGGTCATAAAATGCTGTAAAATAAAGAAATGAGCCCCAGAATGCATTCCATGGATGAGATATTTCAATACATTAGGTTTCAATAGACTGAGAATCCAACGTATACTAAATTCAGCTGTGTTGCAGCAAAACTGAAAACAATCAAATTAAGTGTTTGTATATTGAGACACAATACAGACCAGAGGAAAGATTCAGAGAATACCATACAGACAGAGGAAAAATTCTTACCTCTATCATGGCTGCATCCAGAACAGTTTCTGCAGTCATCCTCATTTGAGGATTTGGAGTGTCCTAACGAGACGCGTTGGCTAAGATGTTCTTCCGTTCGTCTTGACAAAATTTCCTGCTGTTCATTCATACTGGGAGGTATTTTCGGTGGAAGTGAACAATGGCGTAAAATCCATGGGACAACTGGGCAATTTAGGCAATTTTGAGTGGCCTACTTCACAGTCTGTGTCCGAGTCTTCAGAAGCACTGTAAGCTACTTATGCTCTTGCCTGTCTTTTTTTATCCGTTGGGATGTGGCATCTGAATCACTTTCGACATCAGAAAATCGCTTACATAACTTAAATTTTTCGCATGCTGTTTCGTATGCATCTTAAAAAGAAAAAGAAAGTACATAATAATTACATATGTAATACAACAAAATGGACTGGAGAAATAATTCTGGTGACTATAAATACCTCTGTGAAAGACAGCGACAACCCATTTAGCAGAACATATGATTTGAATGCAACTGACATTTTGACATCCTCCTAGGAAAGGAATATAAAGCTGAGTAGAGCAGTAGAATTGCTGCTATTTGGCCTCAGCTTCAGAAAAAAATTACCTGAAGTTTCATGCCATATTTCTCTAAATGGATTAATTTGTCGTACATTTAAGTAAACACAGTAATTAGCCTTACATTTTATTTAAATGTAGCTCTTTTTCTATGGTGGGTACTAGCATTGTGTAATACTGATGCAGATGACTGTGTACTATGCACAGAGGTGGGCAGAGTAATTAACTTGCCGGAGGATATTGATAGGCTGTGGTCTTGGACAGAGGAGAACAGAATGTGGATTAATGTGTGTAAAACTAAGTTGGTGATGTTTACTAGGAATAGAGTGGTGAGTAGAGAGGTATACAGATGCAAAGTGGACAAAGCAGGAGGACAGAGTAGTTAAGAAGGACTTTAGGAATACTCGGGAGGTTGTTGAAGAGGGTTTGTAGTGAGGTGAAGAGAAAGGCATATTGCACGATGGTTCGTCCAGTATTGGAATATGCTGCCATGGAGTGGGTCCGTACGTGGAGGTGCAGGAGCTGGAGAAGGTGCAGAGAAGGGCAGCAGAGGGACAGGAAGAGAATAGAAAGACTGGTCAGGTTGTATAAGATGATGAACGGGAAAGTGAATGGGGAAGTTTGGCCTGCAAACTAACTAAGGGAACTTTAAAGGGAAAAGGAAACAACAGTGAAAATATTCAGAGGGTGTGGAGAATGGAGAGGGGTAGACTGTCAATGCTGGTGAGGACAGTGAGGGAGTGGAATGCACTATGGGAGGAGTTATTGGGGACTTTGAGGGGGGTTGGAAGGTTTAGAAAGGGACTGGAGGATGCATACATAGAAAAAGGGCTTATTGAGAACACTTCTATCACATTTTCTTCCTTTGTAATGATAAATGTCACACTATGACAACCAACTAGACTTACTAGCTGTTCCAAAATGTCTTCTGACTTTAAAGATGTGCCAACCCGGTGCAGGAATTTCATTAGACGTTATTGATTTCACAATTTTATTTGGATTTAAATACTGTGGCCAGTAACAATATGTAACATCCCCTTCTTGCTTGAGCCAAAGTTATGGGACAACTTTAAGTCCATCTTCAAAAAGGACTATACAGAACACCATGCTATAAATGTCAAAATATGAATTATTAAGGACTGATAACATTCCACCGTATATTATATTAAAAATTTTTCAACTTGTACACAACACAAAATTATGACACCACATTGAACACAGCGACAATTTTAGAGCACAGTTTATTTCAAATGCATATGTCTAAGTGGAAAAATAATACTTTCATGTCCTTTGTATGGCATTTTCCATGCTTTTCCACAGATAATGTTAGCTGGCCAAGCTTGAGCCCCCGTGCTTCTGTAACTCTGTATATGCCTAATAACATTGAATTGCTAGGTAATAAATATAATGTCTGCTTGCGGACACATTCATTGCCAAGAACGAAATAGTCATTTTTTTCATCACACACAAAATTAAATACTGTTAGTATTGTGCCATCAGAAAGATAACAGCAATTGGTTCTATGATCTAAATTTCTAACAAAAATATCTTATGTTTACAAGCTCTGAACTGATGATTAACATTTAAACTATTTATGATTGGCCCACCTGTGTGAGGTTTTATGTACTCTGGATTTATTTCAGGGCTATATGAATTTTGCTTTAATGCACCTTTTCTTACAGCTTCAGTATGTCTTTTTGCTATCTGTTCAAGTGGTTTCTCATTTTTTCTAACCATGCGTTTTATTTTCTGCATATAACTCTCAAACTTAAATGCACTAAAGGTATCCAGTGGACCATATTTAAGGACATCATTACACAAATGTAATAAACCATGAACATTGTAAGAGATGTTTTCAGTACCATACAATATTCCAAAACAGTGCACAAAATGTTTAAGCAAACTGCCAGCATATTGGATGATATTTGAAGACGAATTAGGTGTTACTAGAAGAGATATTGCTACATGAAGGGAGAGAAAGTCTATGTACATTTCTTGTGTCAAATATCTTTTCAGCACTACTGGACCAGTGTACAGCAAGAACTGTCGAAATTCTGTCGCTTTCCAATGCCGCAATTCTTTCAGGGATCTGGGTTTCCTGGAAAAATCATTTGGTGTACTATAACTCAAATTCTTAAGTTCTTGCGATATGTTGCATATTGATTTTACAGGGAGGCGTATTGCCAAAGATCCGCACATCCACATTAACAACAACTTCTTCATAACACCTAAACAAACCAGATGCATGTAATCTAATGGGATGCCAGTTACTAAACCAAAATTAGGAATTTTGCTCAGTACTGTTTCACCAGTATGGTAATCATCATCAATTCTGTTATAAAATTCTTCATTACTTCTGTTAGCAAAATCTACACCAGGAAAACAAACCTTGTTCTCTTTAAATTCTCCTTCAATCTTACATTTAGTACAACTGCTGTACCCACTATGTCCTTTGACACACAAAACATAAGATTTTGCAGGTGCATCACAGATCAAGGCATGTATTTGGATTTTGATGGTTTTATCATTAAATTTTATTCCATTATTAGCTATATCAACATCGTCTACAAACATCGGAAGAAATGTGTTTACACTGGTAGGTTTCTCATTCCCATAGTACATTCCAATTATATACACACTTTGTATTTCCTTTACCGAACATAAGATTGGCCATAGTGAACTAGTGGATGATTTGGAAAGCGGCAGGCCATCAATATTAACCAATAACTGCAAGTTTTTGAATGTGAAATGTAATTTGGTTAATTCATTCATTATTTCCTCACATGCCTTGTGCAATCCAAAATGGACATATTTACCAGGTGAAATGTCATACGTAGTTATACAACGTGGAGTTCGCATTAGGGAACGAGCATCTGAAGGAACATTCTGAAATGATACATATTTTCTTATTATCTTCAACAGGGCAGTTACTGCATTCTGGGGTACACTGTATTTAACTGCCCAGGAACACAATTCATTTGCAATATTTTCCTGCCCTATGTTACTATTTTCAACACCATTATGTGTTGATTTGTGTGTAGGCCTAACACTATTTTCAAAACACTCACTGAAACTACTTGATGCATTACTCAAACAATTACTTTATGAAAAATTATTTGTTACCAAAACATTTTCAAGGTTTTCGTCATTACCTAAATTGTTAGGTCTATCCTTATTTCTGATAGGATCCTTTAACAAAAGTGTTAGCCCTGATGAACTAGAATTATTTACTGTGACAGTATCACTCAAAACGGTCGATTCATCTAGTGTACGGTTTCCAATATTTAATGATTCTGGCAGAAAACTGTTTTCTGTACTGATCTCGTCAGGAATAATATTCTCAACATCGAGTACCTAATGTTCTTTCATCAACTCTCCGCCTTAAGCTCCTACCAGAAATCAATGCCACCGACTTTTCTTTTCGCTTTCTCTTCAAACTCATTTAATAAGTTATTATCCAAACATAAGCTCTTCAAAAACACTCATGAATATCAATAAAATACAGCCTAATGCAAAACTCCTTAGGCGTACGTGCAACCAACAATCAAAACACAATTTCAACACTTGCCGAAACTTCAAAAAAATGCTATCAGACGTTATGTAATTCAAGTTATGGCTTAATTGATAGACCAACACCAATATATCTCTATCTGCTCATACCAGAATATATTCGTTCATTACTTAGATGGACATCAAAATCAAACCACGTTAGGTTAGGAATCTAGGAGTCAGCACGATACTGAACATAATAGAAATAACATACAACAGAACGTCAACAAAGTTAAAGACGAATCAAACTAAAATGTTACTGCCAGAACAAAAAGTACAAATAAGGATATTTACATTTCAATTCAAATACAAGCGACGAACACAACACGATATGTTCATGAAACGAGAGCGGAAACAGTGAATGTACGACTACATCAACATGACAACTAAATAATTATTTGAATTATTTTTTCTGCCAAATCATAAAATTATTTATAAGGAAAAATAGACATATTTGTAGTATATAAGAACACAGCTTGGCATATTTTCCAAACATATTAAATTGAATTAATATGAAAAGTGTTTTGAGCATAGTCATCGTAAAAATTTTACGTCATATAGACGTCGCATAAACGTTACAAATAACCACCTCTAACTATTGTCATATTTCAACGTCGGTACGACGTCCCTTCGGGACCAAAATGCAGTACTACCTAAATGGGACATTGTGACGTCGCTACGACATTGGCACGACTTTGTATGCTGTATGGGATGATGCCAACTACACAGAGACAAACAGGCTGTTTAGAAGGCGATAATCTGTAAATAAATTTTTTCCCCTTACATTGATTGGCAACATCTACACTCATACTCCACTCACGACTGTGCAATGCACGTGAGTGCACTCCCGATTTTCCCTCAGAATTCCCTCAAGTGTAAGTGGAGTGTGAGCGGAGTGTGAGTATTTTTTCGACTGACTCTGCAATCGGCCCATAGTCTATATTCTTTGTAAACTGTAGTTTCCCTAATGAGATAAGTCATAGCTGATGTTGACTGTTAAATCATAGCTCCGCCTGAAATAATTAGTTAAGTTCAATTGACCTACCACCTGGGTTGTTTAGATTTAAGAAACATACTAATCTTTCATACTATAACATCCATTTGTATTTTATGTTTGCCATCCTTAATATTAGGTCTCCATCTAGAACAGTTGTGCTTAGTGAGACCAAGATCTTATCCTCAGTTAGTACTTCATGTATCTTTATGTATTGTGTATAAACAAACAATAAACAAACAAGCCACTAAATAATACTTTATTTATTCATTCTGAACAAACTATTTTAAAATTGATATACTAACAATTTTTAATTAAAGCCTTTGACAGTGCATGTTATGAGTTGTAAATTTTTGCGAGTGACTGAAACATAAAAATTTCTGCCTTTTCAAAAAAAAACCCTGCAAATTATCAACAGAAATGCCCTAAAATACAGAGAGCATAATAAAAACGAAAACATTATATTAAGAGTAGGCATCAGGAAAAGAAAACTGTGTGCTAAGTTCCATTGCTGTATGTACCGAGGTTTTTTTTACATTATTTGTGTATTCAAATACATTTTGTTATTAGCCTGTGAACAGTTGTAACAGTGTAAAATAAAATTTAATTATTCAATATGGAATCACATAAAGTTCAACAAGCAGCAATGTTATGAAAAATTTTGTAGTATCAGATATTTGTTACTTTCCTTCTTCTTTGCTCATTATATACAAGCCCAAGAATAAAGTTCTAATAAAATTTTACAATTATGGTGGCTATTAAACAATTAATGAGGGTGGGTAAAATACTGGGACAAATAAGTTCTACATGTTAACAGTAAGTAGCCTATTTGGCCTCTTACATAAAATGCTTCAGTGAAACTAACTCATGTGACTGGTGTTCTGAATGGGGCTGCAACTCAGGTAAAATTGTTAATAAGTACCAATAAAAATCTAGCAACTGAACTTATTTAAACCCCAAATTAAATTGGAGTTAGCGTTATTAATAGTTGACTAGATGATTCTAAATATAAATTCCTAATCATAACACAGAACCAGCTTCTGTAAGAGTTCTGAATAAAATAAATGTTGGTCTAACCAAACAATGGAAGCATATTTTTAATTTGGCGAAGCTGGTAATTTTGCATCAAAATATTACACAATTGTTTAATAAACATGATGAACTCTTAGTATGTTAGTAAACTGTGTTAGAGGAATGTAACTTCTCATACACCACACATGTTCGTGACAACTTTGTACGGACGCCGCAATGTCCCGTTTAGGTCACATCACATTTTGATCCCACTCCGACGTCGCACCGGCGTTAACACTGTAACTATTTTGAGACGTAGTGTTTTGCGACGTCTACGAGACGTTAAAGTATTTTTACGGCTGTGGTCAAAAAAATATTTAGTTCTTTAAATTTTAATGTATTCGTTAAAACTAAGGTGTTGTTTGTATTATTTACAAATATTATTTGTAATTGTTATTAAAGTGTGTAATCGTCGTATTTATTCACAAAATTATTATTCATTCTTTATTTAGTTGTAGTGTTGGCTTGGCTATGTGTAGTCAATATGGCAGCCGAATATTGTTATATTATTTCTCGGTTTTGAATTTTGTTTTGATATGTGATTTTTTTTCAGTCATTTTATGGGAATATATTGACACGTATTATTTTCTTGGTTTTTGTTTCCGAATTCGTTTTTTAATTTTGCTCAAGTTTATTATTTTGTGACGTGCGTGACCTATAGGGCCTACCAAATGTTTTAAGTTTATAGGTAGTTTTGTGGAATTAGAGAACGCGAAATATTCTTGCTTTGAAAGTATTGGACGTATTTTGTTAGCGCTTTAAATTGGCGATATAATGAACAATTATCACAGCGCCGTAAAGTGCTTCGCATCGATGTTACAAATGCCCGTTGCTGTTTGAAGAATGAAGGTTTTTCGTTGTTTATAACTATAACCAATACTACCTTTGGTATGTCTGAGGAAGAGGTAATAATAAACTATTACCATATAGTTGTGTTTGTTTGAAAAATTTGTATTAGGTATAGCCTAGCCTGTGTTATTGGGAAATACTAATTTATTTATTTAATTTACATTCCGTTGGATTCTGTTTAAGCAAATTGCTCTAGGATATGGAACAAGTCGAATAGTGTTTGTTCATAAAAATAGGGTAAATATTACGAAATGGCTCTCATCGTATAGCCTACTGGCCACACTGTTTATTTTAGAAGTATAATTATTAAAAAATGTTTCAGTAGTGGTTAGAAGTAGCTTATATTGATATTCACCAAAGCTAATATTTCTCCATTATTTACAGTCTTGTGGCTCATTAAAACCACAAAATAAATTAAAATCTATGAAATTGATAAAATAGTTAGGGGGAAGGGTTAAATAGAAAGTGGGCTTTGTATGTCTGGTGGTAGCCTAACCTAACTGCTGTCATTTTGCTTTGGCTAACTCTGGTGGTGATCCAACATATTTTGTCAACTGCCACGTTTGAGCTGGAATAATTCTTTTAAATTGCATCTAGAAATAAGGTGACGTTAAGTAAGGAGTTTCTGTATGTTATTCTACCAATATCAAGACTAAGTTATGTAGTTTTGTAAGTAAATACAATATCACAGACATTTAGGCAGAGGAATAAGGTTAGGAGTACGAATGTATATAGATGGGAAGGGCAGTATTATAAATAGCTTCAGAAAATAGGTTATTGATGCAGAGTGACTTAGGGTGAAGAAGGCAGGTAGTGAGAGAGAAAGGGTGGTGTCTAAAGGGAGAAAGGCTCTAGGTGTGCTGGTTTTAAGATGAACTGTCACAAAAACAGAGGAAATGAGGGAACATGGTCTAAATATTAGATTTAAAATTTATAATGCGAAATAAGTACCGTAACTTTGGCTATTTTGTTGTGCTGTTGTTCGGGACAATATTTCTTCTTGATAACGCCATTGTAAAAAAGAATTTATGATGTCAATAACCGTAAGCATTTCATCACGTGCATCTTCCCGCATGGCACTATGGAGCATTGACAGGAATTTCCGCCTTTTGAGGCGGGGATGGTTAAAAATATTCAGTTGTGTTATCGCAAAGTAAAAAAGAGTGGATGAGTTTAATTTTACTACACAATATGAAATAATGGTATCAAATGGAAGAACAGATTAATCCTTTTGGTACTCTTTTTTTATTTCACGATATTAGTTTCAAATAGTACATTTGTAAATGTTCTCCACATGAAAACGCATAAAATTACTATCAGTTTTTGGTATGGGGTTGTTTGTGACTGTCGCAAGTGCTCTAGCATGAAAAGAGCCTATGAGGGCTTGGTTGTTGAAACTGTACATAGACACTGCCTTAGCGATGTAAAGCATTAGACTTGTCATATCAGATCCAAATAACCCAAGGGAAAAGCACATAAGTATTGTGTACAAAATGTTATAAACATATAGTTTACATGTTTGCATTGTATGTGTGTATTTGTGTGTATGTTTGTGTGTAAGGCCTATGTGTAAATAACCCACAGAATAACGTTAATACAAATAGTTGCCCTAAATCAAAGGTCATGTTCTCCTGTGAATGTATTCCCATTATTTTCTTTTCATTGGACCTACATAAAATTTAGATAAAAAATAATTGTCTAATTATGCAAATTTCACCAATTATTGACGCTTTCTAGAGGGTGGGTCAGCCATTCAAACGTGTTCACATAATATCAGTTATAGGAAAGAAACCACATGTTAGGGAAAAACTTGCAAGTACCTTGGCATGAACATTGAAAATATTGATTCCAAACTGGCCTTTTCATACAGTTTTATCACAAAATCTACTCCTCAGTTTGATGCAAAACTAATCAAAAGATCTACAGTGTACAGGTACCTTGCTATATGCTTTCTACCAAGGAAGTGATAGGATCACTATTTAAAGTCACACTAAATTCTAAGTTAATGCTTTGTGCATAAGAGGCATTAGGGAACCAGGTGTACACAGGTAACCCTTCTCACTTCTTCGGTTCTAAGCTACAGATGCATACAACAGCTTCTGTTTATTGGCACTCTCAACTGTTTAAATAAAGTAAAACAGTATTATACATAATATGTTTTTTGGAACTTTAATTGATTTTACTAGTCTGAATAAAAATTTAAATTTAAAAATAAAATGAATATGAATATGTTTTACCATTGGTTTCACTGGAATAATAATATTGGTAGTGTTGACTATTGTTATAATACTGCTGATGTGGAGGCCTACAGAATGTCATGTTGGTCATTATTAGATGTGTGCACCTGGGTGGCGCTCTGTGTAATGCTAGAATGTTTGCTGAAAACTTTGGGTGATTGGAACTCAGGATATTGTGGAAGCAGCACCAACTAAATCTGATATGACAATTGAGCCAAAAAATGTGCTCTGAAATCATTCAGATGCACATATGAATAAAACAGTCATAATGAAATTTCCTAAAATGAGCACTGGAAAACTATAAAAATTTGTTTTAGCAAAAGTTCTTAATCTGGAAATTCTGTTTAAAAAAAACATGTTTTGTGTAAAATAATATGTTTGATAGTTTCGGACACTTCATTTACAAGTGAAATCTATTTAAAATTTGGTTTTATTTAATATTTAAATCACAACTGAATTTCCGTAAATACGAAGTCTATTACAGGGTCAAAATGTTTACTAGTACTGTTCACTAGCAATGGGACACTATTGGTGATCATAGTATTCTTCAGCATTATTATGTGATGTAGTGTGAATGTTTTAAGGTCCACACATATACAGCTAACAGTACCCGGGACACTGGAACTGTAAACAGATGATACACACACACACAGCTGGGTGGCTCTGTTGTCACTGTGTATGAGACCGGCCTGCGACACACAACTGTCTAGCGAACCAGAGAGGACTCACATGCAAAAGCATGTGCCGATGTCCAAAAGCAACCAGCAAGCAACAATTTATTGAAATAGTACATATCAAAACCAATTTTTCCTCTTCTTTAATTTCAGAAGTTTAGAACGCTAGTTGGAATTGGAGGTTTTAAATTTTGAGGTATACCCTACCAGCACAGCAAGTCCTTTGAGGATATCCGGGTACATGCGATCCTTGGGATGTCCTAGGGACGGATTTTACGGATGTCCGAGAGCTCCGAAAAACAATGTCCCTAGGACGTCCCAAGTACCTCCTCGAAAAGTACATCACATCCCAGGAAGCTCCTTGGAAGACGAATTTGGGTCATCCTAAATTCCTCATCTGAGAAGCTCCCAGGGATGTCCTTACAGGGAGCTCCCAAAGAGCTCCTCTGAGGAACTCCCTGGGATGTCCGAGCAGGAGTTATCTGGGATGTCCCAACAGGCACTCCCTGGGATGTCCGAGCAGGAGCTCCCTGGGATGTCCGAGTAGGTGCTCCCTGGGATATCCGAGCAAGAGCTCTCACGGACGTAGTGGATTTCTAGGCAAGTTCCTAATATGACCACTAGATAGCTTACGGTATTACTTAAATATACTTGAGGTTTGTTGCAATTTTATTAGATAATTCATAACATTTATATATTCCTTAAGAAATTGGTAAATTTATTAATTTCGACACACATATTTTATTATCACTGGTAGACGTTTGGAAATTGAAGCATTTAAAAAATGTTATTACAGACGAATTGTTTATTCAAAAGATTTTAAGAGGCTACATTAACAAATATGTGTATTTGACTGTGTGTTAAATACTGTGTTTACATATCACAAAAACAAATACATTTGTTTTCTTTTGTGTTGAATACTAAACTTTTACTTTTGCTGCTGGAAGGAGCTGCTAGGGATGTCCCAGGGATGCATTTAATACAGGTACCAGGGAGCTGCTAGGGATGTCCCAGGGATGTGTTTAATACAAGTCCTAGGGAGCTCCTAGGGATGTCCCAGGGATGTGCTTAATACAGGTCCCAGGGAGCTCCTAGGGATGTTCCAGAGATGAGTTTAATACAGGTCCCAGGGAGCTCCTGGGGATGTCCTGGGGATGCATTTAATGCAGATCCCAGAGAGCTCCTGAGGATGTCTTGGGGATGTGTTTATTACATATTCCAGGGAGCTCCTAGGGATGTCCCAGGGATGTGTATGCCAGACATCTTAGGGATGTCCGTAGGTAGTACTTATCCATGAACTTTCCCTACATAAAAAGGACTTGAAATGAACTACCCTAGGACGTCCTAGGGACGACAATTCCCACATCCTACGGACGTCCTCAGGATGTCTGTGTGCTGATAGGGTAGGACAGGGTCGTTGATTGCGAGATTTCCTGCTATGAATTGTAAAACTGTTTCAAATTAAGTTTTTTGAGCAATCAGGCAACAAAATTGATGTGGAAAAATGTCACAGTCAAAAACTTAAGAATAAAATTAGTACACTGTAATCGGGTACAACTAAATATTTTTATGGAATTTATTTATGAGCTTTAGTTGAACTGAGTGCAAACACTCAGATGTATACATGCATGGTGGCTGTTTTGCAGGAATAACTTTATCAGAAGATCTACAGTGTTGTTGTTCGATATCAACCTCTAATTTCTGTGTCCAATTATGGTGAAAATGACCTTTTATAACATCAATGTGTCTCAAGTTTCTGTGCAGCTAAGTTCTGGCAATGTTATCTGTAATTTTAAAGCAGAAATATGCACTGAACCTACTTAATGTAGACAGATATCAGTGCCTAAGAAGATGAAATTTGAACTCAATTCGGCCCAACAGTGGATATAATGTATTTTAAATACTGTTGGGGTAGTTTTATAAATATATGTTTGTTATTTCCCATGTTTTAAGTATATCATGTTACTAGACAGTAAGCCCCATTTATTTAAAAAATTGTCAAAATCTTTCTCAGAACACAAGCCTTTTATGATATAAAATAATATAATAGCTTTGTTGCGAATAATTCTGGTACAAATTGTTAACTAAGTTGTTATTACAACAATGCATTGTATTGTAACTGTTAAGTCTTGTTTAAAGAGTGGAAGTGTTGGTTCATGTGTAGTAACAATTATGTATGATTTTATTTGCTAACATATATTTATAATATGTGTTTTTTGTGTCATTTACTGGCATTAATGACTGCGACTAATGCCATGTTTCTAATGTGTATATTTTTAACATCAGTTACCTTTTATATATTCTGTGATTTTATCATAAGTAATCTAATTGTGACATTGATGTTGTTGTACTTGTGTGTGTGTGCACATGCACATTTTTTTTGTGTTAGGGTTATTGACGAGCGCTATATCCTTTGTGTCATTGGACATGTAAATTGGATCAAATTGGAGTGAATTTTAAAATAAAATAAATAAAAATTTTCATTTTCAAGCAATAGGTAAGTAACATTTGTTCACCATTTTCAAAATTTGAGTATCATTTTAACTGTGTAAACTATTATTTTTTATTTAGTGGCCGGAATGATTATAATTATTACTTTATTTTATTTTCATTTGTTTTAGACAGCTTAGTATTTAATTTAATTTTACATATTTTATGATCACTGTGCTGATTAACGAAAAAAAAAAGTTTTTCAAAAATGTTTTACTGCCTTTTTTTTGTAATTCGGCAATTTTGAATGTAATATTTGTTTGCTTTTGTCTTCATTTATATTTTATTATTTGTGTTATACATTATTTGTTAATAATTTGTTTGGTACTACCAGTTTTCGTGAATTTTGGTGCTTTTTGTTGAATCCAATTTTATTGCAGAATTATTGTAGTTTTGATCATCTGTGCACATACAGTAAGTTTTAGTTTGTGGCAAGGAAATGGTCAAGAGCTAGATGGGTAGTCTTTGGTCAAGAGTCAGTCCTCAAATCCTAGATATGTTATACAGTAAAACCCTCTTAAGAAGTTTTACCCCTAAATGAGTGTGAACAGTTTCTACCACATCTATAAATACAATATAAATTTGACCCTTGTAAAAAGTTCTCCTGGCAATGATGTAAAAATTTTTCAGTCCCTACAGAAACTTATAAACAGGGTTTTAATAAATGCAGAGATAATGGTTTTGGAGTGCTTCATAATCTGCAAGTGATATAGACCTGGCAAAAATGTGTGACTATTTCACATCATCCAGCTACACGTCTCAATAAAAATTACGTTGTTTGCTAGTGCATTTGTAATTTCGAGAGTCTCGTGTAAATTTATGGAATAATTATTTCAAATTGTTACTGTGGATTGTTGATTGTTACAGACACCAGCTAAGAGGTCTGAGATTCTGAAGTTCTTTTTAAACCTGTTTGACTGTGTGCATGTTTATCTGTGACAGTGTAAGTTGCTTGCATGTTTTCAAAGTGTTAAATTTAATAAAAGAGGTTCTAATTGCCAGGGCAGTTCTACGAGGAAGTGTTTTGTTCCTATTTAAGGTACTTCACAATTCAGTCATTAAAACAAATATTTTATTACACTTATTTTTTATTTTTGGGAACAGCAAGAGTTTCCTTTGTATAATTTTTCAATCCATACAGCAGGGTACAGTCACAAGAAACACACACTTGCAGTGGAGAATGCTGGTCTGAAATATAGGGCTTGCCCTTTGTTTGTTGAACCTTTATAATGAAATCTTTCAGCTGTTTTAAAACCAATCTGAATTATATGTCACATTTGGCTAATGTAACATATATACAAGACAAGATAATTTGAGATTTAAACGTTCTTCATTTGTTTAGGATTGTTATAACAAGCAAAAACATTTTGCGCAGATGCTATTTCACTGCTTTTAAACAAATTCTACTTTACAGTTTTTCTTTACAAACTAGTCAATCACACTGTCATAGAAGGTACACCGTTGCTTTGCAATGAAACACACAGCATCTACTAAACATTTTAAAATGTCACGATTTTTTTTTACGTTTTCATTTTGCAACAAGTCACTAATGAGTTTCTGTTCATCAAGCTGGTGATCAATCCTAGTTCTTCCAAAGCTATTCAACTGCAGAAATCACTTTATATGGTTGGCAGATTTCTCGTGCCTAGAAACAGAAAAGGTTAAGGTATTGATACAAGCTTGCGGGCTAGGTACGTTTTGGGATGGAGGTCTTTTATAAAATAAAGAAAATAAAGCTAACCTAGTTTATTTACAACTGTATATACAAAAAAATCTATGTCTGTAAAGATTTATCACAATAAATGGCAAACAGAAGAAAAAACTACTGTTTACATAAAGGATAAAAAAATACATCTACACAAGTTCTCTGTCTATAGAAAGGTTACTAGTCACTCACAATGGTGGACCCAAAGAAATAATACAGCAGAATCTTTCTGGCCTAGAATCACCTTCTTCCTCCTACTTGCTGCGGTCCCACTCGCTGGACGCACTTGAACAGTCGTCGCAATCCAATACTTGTCACTATC
>PNEQ01058673.1:0-50367 GCA_003012365.1 Medauroidea extradentata | reverse complement strand
GCCTATTCAAATAACCACGGAATAACACTGCATCATTAGCAAAAACTACCTATATTTACTTTGTTTGATGTCTTAAGTCGTCTCGCGAGTGAACTTGGCCAAGACAGTCTTGTTTGCAGACTTAAGAAGAACCTCGACGTCTATGCAACACGACCTTCTCAAGCAATGACTATGCAACAGAAATATCTGCTCTCAAGCCACTAGAAAATAAGATTGTCTTCGTCGAGGCCATGTGCTTAAGACAGGTCTTAAGAAAGGTTTATGACACTGAATAGGCATTTGTGACGTCATACGAGAACGACTTGACCAAGAAGTTGCTTAAGTTACGACTATGAATCCCACCCTAATGTATTACTTTAGTTAGATTGTTGTGCATGTCCCACAGTCACAAAAATCCTGAATTTATATCACCTAACCTTCGTAACATCCATAAGTTCTACACTCATTTTAAAACTCCCGCCATCACTTATTTTACTGATACAACACAACCTCTGCAGCTCCAGTAATCTCAGTAGTCGCCTATCCTCGCACAGGGAGCTTACACAAAAGCCCGCGAAAACATCTGGTAGTGATCTCAGCAGTTTCGGAACTGCTGCTGACGTTACTTAGATTACTGAATCAGTGAAATCAGCAGTAACGGAACGCGGCCACAGTTTGTTTTAATTTCAGTTTTGTTCGAAACAAAACAGGAAATAAAGTTAAAGGTAAGGATGCAATAAACCAAACTAAACTATAGTAAACGATTGCTTAAATTAATTTTATTACTTCTGAACCTAAATTATTCTTCTTAGCCAATGCGGTGTAAAATGTAGTTAGAGGTGCATCTCGTACGCTTTTTTAAAACGTCACTTCATCCAAGAAACGCATTTTTTAAATGCAGTTTTCAGGTGTGACACTGTGACAGTCCTGCTCTGTGTCACACCCGCTCCAGCTGACAACCTTGACAAGATGTGTGGAAGTTGTGACGGCGAGTGCGTTTGAAAGCTACTTGTTTGTAAATTGTTCTCATCTGTTAAAGTGTTTGTTTCAGACGGCGTTTAAGATGGGATCATTGACAAGCAGACAGCACGTTGGTGTGGAGGAAGTTGATATTGTTTCAAACCATGCATATAAATATCCACCTCGATCAGGTGAGCATTCACAAGGTTGCGGTAGCAACCATGCGTGAGTAGAATTTGCTTCCGTGTTTATTTAGTCCTTTGCGCGTTGTGGAACGGTATCTAAGTGTAAACATTTCTTTGTCATATACCAGATAATAATTTTCGTATTTGTAATGCTTGGTGCAGTTATCTGTTGTGTACCGCTTTCACTATGTGGCTCTAGAACCAAACACATATCTTACGGAAGTAATGGAACATAAAAGCGTAAAGCGATTTTTTTTATGTAAGTAATAAAAGTCACGTCGATTGAACACACTTTTTATCGCACTTATTGCACCTTTTACGTTACTGAGATACGTTTTTGCGTAGAACACAAAAGATAACAAACTTGACCCCTACCTGTGTGATTAGTACACTTAGCCAACATTATTATACAAATAAGTGCCTACTTAAATATGTGGAATTAATATTTGCAAGCTGTATTTGCGGCTATTACAGTGTAGGTACCGTAATCTTTAGGCCTATTTTGTGTTCTAATAAATATTGAAAAAAGACTTCTTAAAGTAAAAACAAATGGTGCTTGACTAGGTCCTGGTTTTAGTGAAGAGAGACAAGAGTTCTTCAAAAACATCTTTTGCCTACACCAACATTTTTTTTTATTTATTTTTTCAAAATGCATTGCCTTCTCCTCCACAAAAAATATTTTTATATCCATAAAAATTGTTTGATTAAAATTCAGCTTAGGATATACCCATACAAGAAAAATAAAGTATGCTGATTTGTGTAATATTTTTAACAATGGATTTTTTTACCATGTATTCTACATTAACAAAACTGTACCGGAAGTCTGGATACAATTGTAAGGACATGATCCGCCATTTCTGTTATTTTTGCAATAATTATTTTTTAAAACGTGAACATTAACGGATATTAAAAACTGGTGCCCAGTTTTGATAACAATAAGTGTACACTATGATAACTATTTTTTGAAAACTTAAGTACACAATGGGTTCTGTTAATTATGCAATTAAAGAAATTCTCATACATTAACTAACTAGCCAATTCTATGCAAGTCTCAAGCAAGCAAATACGTATTAGGCTACATAGTAAAAACTATTTTAAACAGAACTGTACGATGGTTTTTCAGTTTCTGCACTAGTTTAGGAATAAAAAATAATTATTGTAAAAGCAGTAGAAATATTTTAATCATGGCCTTAATGGCTATCTTTCTCTCAGCTGTCTCCCTTCCTGCTCTCACCCACTCACCTAGGCTCCTCTCCCTGCTCCCCCCCTCACCGTCACTCCTCTACCAGCCATCTCACTTCCTGGTCTCTCCATCTCACCATCACTCCTCTTCCAGCCCTCTCCCTTCCTGCTCTCTCCTCCTCTCTATATCTCCTCTTCCAGCCCACTCCCTTCCAGTTCTCTCCCCCTCACCATTATTCATCTTCTAGCCCTCTTCCTTTCTGCAAGCTCCCCCTCACCATCACTCCTCTTCCAGCCCTCTTTCTTCCTGCACTCTCCCCCTCACCATTATTCCTCTTCCAATCCTCTTTCTTCCTGCACACTCCCCCTCTCCATTATTCCTCGTCCAATCCTTTTCCTTCCTGCACACTCCCCCTCACCATAATTTCTCTTCCAGCCCTCTTCCTTCCTGCTCTCTCCCCCTCACCATTATTCCTCTTCTAGTTCTCTTCCTTCCAGCACACTCCCCCTCACCATTTTTCCTCTTCTAGCCCTCTTCCTTTCTGCACACTCCCCTTCACCATTATTCCTCTTCCAGCCCTCTTCCTTCCTACACACTCCCCCTCACCATTATTCCTCTTCCAACCCTCTCCCTTCCTGCTCTCACCCCTCACCATTATTCCTCTTCCAACCCTCTTCCTTCCTGCACTCTCCCCCTCACCATAATTCCTCTTCCAATCCTCTTTCTTCCTGCGCACTCCACATCACCATCACTCCTGTTCTAGCCCTCTTCCTTCCTGCACACACCTCCTCACCCTCCTTTCTCTTCCAGCCCTCTCCCTTCCTGCTCTCTCCCCCTCACCATTATTCCTCTTCCAACCCTCTTCCTTCCCGTTCTCTCCCCCTCACCATTTTTCCTCTTCCAGCCCTCTTCCTTCCTGCACACTCCCCCTCACCATTATTCCTTTTCCAGCCCTCTTCCTTCCTGCACACTCCCCATCACCAACACTCCTCTTCCAGCCCTCTCCCTTTCCTGCTCTCTCCCCCCTCTCTTTCTATCCTATTCCAGCCCACTCCCACATTTCCCCTCTCTTACACCTCTTCTCCAGCATACACCTTTCCCCCCTCTGACCTTGTCCCCCCTCTTACACCTTTTCTCCATCCTACACCGCTCCTTCTCCACATTTCCTTCCCTCTACCCCTCTTGGAACTGGTGCTGGAGGGAACACTTTCACCCACAACTCAACTGGCTGACATCTTATTGCCGCTGTGCTGCCACACATCATTGTCTTCTTGGTTGTAAATAGAATTTGCCATGCCGGTTTTCTTTAAGCTCTTGACAATGAGTTTGGTGGGAACTAAGCTCCTGCTTGCTATTATCCACTAGCAAACTTTCTTCAACGACGGCCGTTTCGCCTTCCCTGTAGGAGACGGATTGCTGTCACCAACAGTAGTCATTCCCTCAGTTTAAAATCAATGCAAATTGTCTTTTAAATGCTTGTTAATGCAAACATCAAGTGGCTGCAGAACTGTTGGGTAACATTGCCAGTCTGATTTTTCCTTCACTTAGTGTTTTATGCATGGGATCCACAAGATGTCCATAAACACTGACTAGAATCAATAGAGACAATAGATTTAGCAAGACATGCAGGAAACTGTACCAAACACGCTTGACCTAGTCCGACATTAACCTCTCGTCCATTCACCCTTTCTCTAGCTCACTCACATATAGATTGCGGGGAACTAAATCTTTAGGAAGAGTTTTCTATTTAAAAATAACATAAAGCTGTAATTTTCTACTGTCTGAAGTAGGCCTAATCACTAGCATGACAGTGTAACACAATTTTTTGTTTCGAATGGTACGGGTAGGAATACTTTGACGCTCATTTCGCATTGATGTTGAAATTCTAAGGCATGCCAAAAAACAGAGGAATTTGATCAGCATTACCTATTTGCAGTAACAAGGAATATTTTTCCTGGTTGTTGGCTTTAACGAATTTGTGGGATTCCACTGCTTTGTGTAGTCTTCCAGTTGCATTTGATACACAGACGTTCTTTTTATTGACATGAAACGAACAACCCAGCCTAAGGATGTTTAAACTTCTTGCCATTTGTATTCTTCTTTTTCTATTTGCTAAGCTTTCATTTGCAGTATTTTGTAAGATACTGCACACCTGTTGTTCCTTAACTCTCTGACATATTCTAGCTCGCTAGCATTGGCTTATAAAAATGTTCCATGCTGTCTAAGAAATGACTTCCTCACGACGTTAGTGCTGCGGAGTCTAGTAATTAGTAACTTTACAAGGATTTATTATTAGCCACCATTTGCTGGCTGGCCTGGCTGTCCATCCTACCGAGACTATCAAGGTCATGCACATTCCTTACAGCACACAGTCACATGCACTGTATTAATTAAGTTGTGCATCAGTTATGTTTAGAGTACACTCACTGCACACTACAAGAAAAAGTACCATGCGCTGATCTTGCAAAAATTTTTTTTTTTTAGTTAAACCGGCATTTAAAAGTATTGGAGCATGTCTTAATTATACTATAGTGATGATTGTGACGAAACACATATTTTCTGTAAATATGCTCTTCAATACCCGCATCTATATTGTTAATTACTCTATTTGATTTAGGTTAATTCTACTAAAGGTTAGAAAGATCAATGTTAAAAGTTTGGCAGAGGGAAAATTTCAGCCGCTCGAGCGCTGGTATGACTAATGGGTGCAAACTGACCAATCACAGAGTTTTCCTGAATTTTACGTTACATTAAGTTGATAATTTAAAAAGGGAAATTGGTTTCTTTTCACTTTAAAATTAAGTTGAATGACTTCAGTCGTTTCCAAGCCTATTTAAATTGTATTTTGTTATGATTTCATATTTTTATGGTTTCTTGCTGGTAGCAGCGAAACTAGCGGCATAAATTTTCCCTGTGCCCAACCCTCTCATAAGAAAACACATTTTCTTTCTAACCTGTAGTAGAATTAACCTTAATTTGATTAACCCCAAAAATAGACACAAGCTTTAATTCTGTAGTCTAACTGTTGTGCAAGGAAAGGACAATGTGCCAAAGTTTTTTTGTCCCTGCAGGATAATTTTAGGAATGGATGACTCCTTTACTGACTTAATTGAAGCTAAATATATTGCTTGTATCAGTAATGTTCCAAATTTAGTCTGTAAATAGTTAGCTTCCATGTTTTACAGTCGTCATTGCAAGTTTGTCAACATTTTTGCATCTCTATAGGCTACATATTGATATAATTCTTTGCAAGTTATAGCATGAGTGCATGTCAAGGTAGCGCTATCAAAATTATAGCACATCCATGAAACACTAGTATATGTATACAAGTGACTGTATGATATTTTTGAACGATTCTTGTAACGGGGGCGAGTTACAAAGTAATTAAAGAAGTATTTTGGACATGTGCCATTGCAGGACACTAGTCTGTAAGTGATTGTGAATTGTGATTATATGATAAATGTATTCCAAACATTTTCTTAATGTATGTGGAATGAATTGGCTATCAACAGATACAAAATTTTCCATGCAATGTGTTCTGTGTTAAAAATATGGTTAGTATAGAAGGAAGTAATATAATTTCCCTGCAGTAATGTTATTGTTGCACAATGGCTGTGCTGGTGCAGCGCAGATGCATCACTTCTGTGCGGTGCTTCTGTTGCACCTTGTGGGAAAAGAGATTTATAGTGGTTCAAACAGAATTTGCTATGTTATGTAACATTATTTGGTCATATTCATATCCGGTTTTTTCCCCACAAGTAGTTTTTGAAATGTAAAAAGCAATAGGCACAAAAATAATTCTTATGTTGTCAATCAAGTAGAGCTTATTATCATTTTGGTTGTGTTTGTGTTGGAAGTTTTAAGTGTTGCAATGGTTTACTTGCAGGTAATTACTTTGGCAGTCACTTCATCATGGGTGGGGAAAGGTTTGACACACCACAGCCTGAGTCGTACCTGTTTGGGGAGAATGCAGACCTCAACTTCCTAGGCAGCCGTCCAACTCCAGTGAGTGTACATTAGTGTTGATTTCCCTTCTTAGAATACACTATTAATAAAGTGTCGTGCAACCTGGCAATCAGATGCTGGTTGCAATTAAATTAGTTTTTTGTTTCAAATTGGTTTATTTTGTTTGGCAAGTCAAGCATGGTTTTCTCTGCAGATATTGTCTTTTTTCATCACATTGGTAGGTCCTACCTATATTTTTTTTATCTGTTACAAGTAACATTGTGTGCAAAGCTGTAGCAAACCATATTAAATCAAATCAGGGTGAGGATATAACGTTGTGTAAACAATGTGGCTTAGTGTTTCAGTTTTTAGAATTTTCTGTATCACCAACTTTCTAGAAACTCCAAACTGCTTCTGTCTGGCTTTCGGGAAAGGTTCCAGGAGGGAAGGGGCCTTGAGTGCTGTCGCGCCTCATTACTTGTCAGGCACCGGACTATATCTGGGGTCAGACACTGGCAGCCATTTGGGAGGCAGTATCTGTTTACAAAGTTTTCAGTTTCAAGGTCATTTGGCAGCTACTCTCTCCATTGGTGGTGCATATGCTACATCTACCCCAAAACAGTTCTTCTGTAGGAGAATAAATTTGAATGAAGTTGGTAAGTGGAGGCAGGTTTGTTGTTCTACAATTGGGTATTTACTAAGGTTTATCTTGCAGTGATCCATTTAAGAAAGTTGCTAAAATTTGTTTGTAAGTCAAGCTGATAGTCCTTGGAAATCTCTAAGTAGTTGGTGTACGTTAGTATAATAATGGCTTAATGCGGAGACTTGAGTGTGTGGATGAAGAACTGTTTGTCACTAATGCCCACAGAGACAGATAGCTGTATAAAGGATTTTTTACTAGATAAAGAAGGCACTTAGCCTGAAAAATTGTAGGCCACTTGTCAACAGGCAGAGTGCGTATTGAGGGAGACATATTTGTGTAATGGAAGACACTTTTGTAGGAGATTTCAAAGTGAAGTTAGAATAGCTATTCGGTTCAGGGATTTCAATGCATGGTTAGGTAAATTGTTTGGTGAAGACTTCAGTGTGCAAATACAGCAGTACAGTTACCCTGCTGTTTATTGTTTGATTGTGCAGTACACTAGGAACTTTTGGTGGAAACTTCAATGGGCTGATAGTGCAGTTACCTTGATGTTCATGGTCTGATTGTGCTGTAAGGTAGGAACTTTTGGTGGAGGCTTCAATGGGCTAATAGTACTATTACCCTGCTCTATATTGTTTGAATGTGCACTAAGGTAGGAACTCAAGGTATAGACTAAGTGGGGAGACAGTAGAGGTACCACGCTGTTCATGATTTGAATGGGTAGTAGAGACTTCAGTGTGCAGACAGTATCCTACCCTGCTGTTTTGTAATTACAATGCATGATAATGAAGGAACATTTGGTGGAGGCTTTTATGTGTAGATCGGAAAGTTACTCTGGTGGTCAGAGTTAGTTTGTTGTGGTTAACTTTTATATTGATTGTGGTTGTCTCTAATGTACTACAAACAAGTGGGTGTGAGTAGAGTGGGGGAATTCTTAAGATTTTAGGGTACTGTGACTCAAGTTATTGTGTTTTGAGTGTATCGTTCGTTTTATTTTGTTGTAAATTATGAAGGCATCTTTTTTTTTTTTTTTCATTTCTTTCTATTTGTTAGCGATTCTTTGATTTTTTAAAAATAATTTTTTACTATGTCTATCACTACGTTTAAATTTACTTGATTTTATATTAACTATTGATGTTCATTTATTTCTGTTGTGAATACAGAGTAATAAAAACATTTGCGTAACATGTAGAAGCCCAGAAATAGATCCATAATAATAATATAATTCTTGCAGTTTATTTTTTTAAAAACTTGAGGTGCCAGTAATTGCCATTCATTTCTCGTTTCATACATCTTGGAATCTGTAATAATGTACTGATGGTATGGGGTGAGTGAGAAGCTGCTGCAGGCCCAGTTAGGAATGAGAATTTGGTGGTTTAATAATTGTAGCTGGTCTTGTGGCAGCTCATCACCTTGAAATTACTTAGGCTAGTGCAAATTGAAATATATGTGTTAAGTAATAAATTTTATTGTTACAGTTCCCCTACCCACCTCCACAGGCCAATGAACCTACAAAGACGCTGAAGAGTCTTGTAAATATCCGGAAAGAATCTCTCAGATTTGTGCGCTCCTCAGAGTCCATAAGCAAGTGTACAACTGATGAAGATGGAGAGTACCTCAATTGGACAAATTTCAACATAGAATTCACTTTTGACTGTGATGTACGATGTGCCATCACAATATTTTACTTTTGCACAGAAGAGGTTACTGCCAATGGGATTGTGTAAGTGCTGATTATAGTTTTTATCCCAGGAATATCAATTACAGTTTTCTTAAGGCCCGGTATCAGCTGCCATGTAGGATTACCTATTTTAGTTTTCACTTTTAAGAAATTCTAAGAAGAAAAATGTTTAATTTGCTATTGTAGCATGGATTATATTTACCTTGCACTATAATATTAGCATTGCAGGTGAATTTTTAACGTATATTATGCTTCAATTCAGCAAATTAAGAACATTAAAAAAATTGCTGCTCTGAATGTGACCTAAATACACGTTAATAGTTCAACTTTGAAGCTTGTATTGCAGTACAAGGTAAATATAAAGGGGATGTGACCTATTTTTAAATTTTATTTATTTTTGAAAGTACGTTTAATGTAATGAATAACGGTACCACACTTTCTTTATTTGGGTCTATATGACGCAAGAAAAATGTAAACAAAATGAATGTTTGTTTTAGCTTTGTAAAAACAAGTGCCATCAATTTGATGTCCCTGTGATGTTGTTGGGCTAATTATTGCATGTCTGTTAACTCTTAACTCTACAGCAACTAACGTTCAGTTTGTGAAATTGAGTTAAATCTACCAGTTGTTTGCGTGATAAGAACAGTATGGATGGGACTCTGAATAGTTATAAGTGTCTATAGTAGCATCTTTGTGCAGCAAATACAATAAAATTTACTCCAAAAACAATACCTATTTACGACTTTGCAGTGTGACAATACAAGATAGACTGCATGGTTTCTAAAACAAAAAAACCTGAAACAGTCTGTTGTTAGCGACAAAAGTACAGTTTATGTATGCAATAGTTATTTCAGTGCATTGTGTATCGTATGACACGATAAGCTTGAATAAAAAAGTTCTTTTAAATTCTTGACATGTATTAAGTTTTTTTTTTTATTTTGCTGTTCCACTGCGTGGCCATTGCCTGTAGAGACGGCTTAGCCAATAGCCGAGTGTGTCATCTGTGACTGGCCAATAATTCTGAGGTGGGCAGGGTTTTGCAAAATGCATCAATTGATGGCATCACTTCTGCAGGCAGTTCTCACTGTCACTCACAAAAACCGTAACCATAATTGTAAAAAAAAAAATATTTTTAATAGATAAATTATATGTTATGTGCCATGTGGTCCATCCTTCCAGGCTGGACGCCATTTTGTGGACTCATTTAGACAGCACAGTTTGAAGCCTCCCGTCAGTGCCTCCCATTCCTCCCCACCCCGTTCCTGCTCTGCGCTGCGTGCGCACCTTCCCCTCCCCTTCTCTGCCGCTTCCTTCGTGCCGGCCCACGGCCGGCGGCCAGCTGTGTTTGTAGCTTGGGCCGATCCACACCTGCTTGCTCGTTCTGTATGTTACCGACCATGGTATGATTACTTCTCGATCTTTTCTTTCCTTTTTCCGTCCTCCCCGATTCGACGTCTTCACTTTTCTCTTGATCAGTGACGGTAACGATTGTTGCTTAAGAATGTATTGTATCCTTCAGATTTTATAATATACAGCAGTGTTGATTTAAACTGTTGGTACTTTCTGACCTTTGGGTCAGGTAGCTGATAATCCGCCTTCCCCTGGCCCTCGATACTCCCTGAGTGTTCTCTAGTATGTTATGGTTTAGTGTGAGGTTGGGGGTAGTAAGCCCACTAGTGTCACAGTTATATTATATTCCAGACTTGTGCAATCAGAACTCTTGGATCACCAGTCTGTAAGAGCCAGCAGGTTTGCTTGAACGCATTGAAACTGTTAGCTAGGTAGGTTAGTTTTTTGGATGCATGCAACCTTCATAAAGTTGACTTGAAACCATAATTTATTATTTTTGAGCATGTTTGACATATAAATTGGATTCACAATAAGTCATCATTACTCTAGAATTTGAATTAAACTGACATAAACTCAAACCTTTCACTAAAACTTTGCAGTATCGGAGAGCTACCTTCCTGTCTTCGCTCCTCTCAACTCGGTACCAGTGAAATCGTCATTGTTAACTAAGAAAATCTTTAACAGTAAGAGTGCATGTGTTTACAACGAGCAAATTTTATGAGTTAGCTTTTAAGTGACCTGATAGTTTACCAGATTTTTATGTTCATGTAAGATTACAAAACCTACTATAATGCTTGACGGGTGGGCGACAAACGATAACAACTGTCCAATTTCATCATTTGCATGTTAGCCAATGAGAACGTGTTCTCAGTGTTTATGACAGCGTTAGAAAATAAGGCATTTTTGAAGCTCAATAATTTGGAAATTAAAATACGCACAGAATTGGTACTTTATGTGGTTGCATTTGGCATGAAGATATTTAAGAATAATCATGTAAATATTAAATTGTTTTTATAGGTTCCATTCCAAGTCACGCTATGATAACAGATTTCACATTTATTTTCTCGGAATTTAAAAAAAATTACAAAATAAGATAATATAGACTGTGTATGTAAATGCCACATGCATTTGAAATTTGTGTTTTTTGTAGTTAGCTCTGAGAAAGGGAACAATATTTATGTTGTAGTATAGTTTGCAATAGGCTATTGGTTTAA
The DNA here is from genome assembly GCA_003012365.1 of Medauroidea extradentata. NCBI lineage: Eukaryota > Metazoa > Arthropoda > Insecta > Phasmatodea > Phasmatidae > Medauroidea > Medauroidea extradentata. Next base: position 39,227 of record PNEQ01058673.1, on the reverse strand, counting down.
AAATGTTACAAGAATAATAGTAACTTTACAATGTTATGATCAATATGTAATTTTGTTTTTTAAAATTACTACGTTTTCTGATCTTCTGAATCTGAATTCCTTAATTTTTTAGCAGTTACTGTTCTATTAATTACAGTCATTAAAAAAATTTACATAGAAATGCCCATCAAAACAGTTTGTCACAACACGGTCGCCGCTGTGAAGTTATCAACTAATATACCAGCCAGCACTAGGGGCAGGTTTGAAGCAATGTTTTTGATCGGACATACGTACTGCTTATTTATTTAAATAGTGTCTTGGGCCAATGTGTACGGCATATGTATTTATTGTACTTGTCTGATATCTTGTAAAAAAGCAAATAGAGAAAATCTTGTAAAACCAAACAAAGAAATGGTAAAGAATTGTACACTGTCATTATTGTTTGCGAGACGTATAAATGGTTTTCGCAAAAACATTAAGTGAATAATAATTTAGGGAATAAATTATTAAATGTTGTGTTCTGTATCCATTTACTGTAGTATATGTTCTATTTTATAATGTCGTAATACACTAGATACTTAATAAAAAATTTGGTTGTAAGTTTCTTGGAAAGCACTGAGTTGCAGTATCCAAAGAACATTGAAACTTATTACAGAAGTTGAATCCTGTACAAAAAATATATATAAATTTTTACAAAATAAGCAGCAGTTTTATGTACAACATTATGAGCATATTGTTCTACTTACTAATGATTTGTTATTGTTTATGGTACTTACATGAAATATTTGGTAGGTTGTAAATAATACATCATTGCATGGCAAAAATTGAGCCAGTTAGCAGCTGGCATAGTGCGATAATTCACATTTGTTTGCTTCATTACTAGGGTAAGAGTGAATGAGGTACAGACACTGTACTGGCATGATGCCCTCTGTATGTCCCACAAAAATTTTCTAAAGCTTTTGTGTGTTGGAATTTAAGTTGCACAGATTGTTGTAGGTACACACCCAGAGACTCCAGTATGAACTCGGCCACCTACCACTACAAACGGGGTGCAAACCAACAGTTTTCTCAAGTGTCCCACGTATTCAATCCTTGCAGTTATCATGAGGACGAGTTGACTTACGATCCAGACAGAGAGATCATCCCTATTGCCATACATTGTGTCACAGAAGAGGGTGCAGAGGGTGAGTAAGAGTTTTTGTAGCTTCTATTCAGAAATATAGTGAACAACTTTCTAACAACGGCTGACAGTGAGAGAAATTTACCATAGAAATTTTCGTTGCAACCAAGTGTATGATATTCTAACTTATTCGTGTTGTTGTTGGGTATTCTTTTCATTGGCATCTTGGGGGTTGCAGCTGCCTTCCACACCGGTGATCGAGGTTTGATTCTTCATAGGGTCTTTTTTGATGTTTTAAATGCGAGGAACATGGCAGATGTTTCTTATGGAACTCGTGTATCTTCTGCCTTTGCACTCCATCTCTGTTCCAGATTAGGTTTTCATTTCATATACGTATGCCTATAGACATCTCGGTCAAGAAGTCTACCTTAATGGTTGCGATACCCTGCCCTTGTTCAGCCAACTCCCCACCTCCACTCTGTATTTTAGTTACTGGTATCTTGTGTTCTTCTGGATGCATAACCACTAGAAAGAAGATAGTCAGTTCAAAATGAAGAAAACAAAAGTCACTATGGTGACAGCTGGCCAGGTGCTGCAACATTATTTCATTCCCTTACATTTCTTGTAAAAGAGGAGGTAGTAGTCAGGAAGATGACCTCTTACTCTACCTTCTTCAGCTGGCCAGGCATCAGGGGAAGTGATTACTCAGAAACTAGGCAGCATTAGCTTACCCGTCTCTCTCTCCCCCTCAAAGCAGACTGCATGGGAAAATTCTGACACTCCCATCTGGAATAGGACAATAGCCTACCAAGAAAGAGTAAGATAAGAAAAACTAAGAAGTATCACTTTGTAAACAGTTCATTCATGGCATATCCAGGATTCCTGGCACCCCACTATTGTACCGTGCTGCCCTGGTGTGTCGCTGAATTGCTCATCTAAACAGTACCTCTGAGCACTACAGCGATTTGTGAAGCAGAGGCCTGTGCTCAGAAAGCTTGAGGTGGAGTTGATGCATGTCTCTCAAATGTACAGGGTGAGTAACAAATAATACCCCAACTTTGAAGGTCTGTATATTCACAACCAACAACGTATAATGTTGTGTGACCACTCAAAAGAACAGTGGAACAATGAAGTTTCTGTACCATACCTTTATAACTGTTTAATTTGACCGTCGTGAGCAGCACGATCCACATCGACGTGACACTCTAACTTGTTCCACACATGTGCCAGCATGTCTGGTGTAATGGTGAGGATGGCGTCTGTAATTTTTGTTTTCATTTCAGCAATGTTAGCCGGCAATAGTGAAAAAAAACACGAAATCTTTTATGTACCCCCACAGGAAAAATCACACATTGTCAGATCTGGGCTCCTTGGGAGCCAGTGAAGAAATGGCAGCTCACCATCTGCTTTGCGACCAATCCAGCGTTGTGGCAACGTCTCGTTCAGGTAATTGCGAACAGCTAGGTGCCAATGGGGTGGTGCACCACCCTGCTGGAAAATGAAGTCTCTCACTGCCTCTTCTAACTGAAGAAATAACCATTCAATAAGCATGTCAAAGTAATAAATCCCAGTAACAGTGGACTCTTCGAAAAAGAAGGGGCCGAAAAAAAAGTGTCTCTCGACACGGTGCAAAACATGTTCATTTTAGGTGATGCGCTCGTGTTCGGTGGTTTCATGTGGAGTCTCCTGGGCCCATATTCTCACGTAATGCCGGTTAACCTTACTGTAGATGTGGAACGTCGCTTTGTCACTAAACACAAGCTTTGAGACGAAGGCATCGTCAACCTCATTCTGGACAAGAATGTTCACGCAGAAATCACATCTCAGTTCTTTGTCTCTTGCAGTAAGAGCCTGCACAAGCTGTAACCTGTATGGTTTGTACAGCAATCACTTCCATAACACTCTCCACACAGTCGATTGAGAGAGTCTCGTTTCCCGGCTAGCTCGTCAAGTTGATTTTCGTGGATTGCACGCAAACTCTTGCTGAATTTCTTGCACATTGTTGTCTGACATGCGGCCACCCAGAGCATTTGCCTTTGCAAAGGCAACCTTTCTCACGAAACTGACGAAACCACAGTAGGATTCTCCACCTATCAGGTAGGTGACGTCTATATTTGTGACGGAATTCACGTTGAACAGTCGTCACCGATTCACATTTCGCAGAGTTAATGACACAGGCCTTTTGTTGTTCCGTCGCCATTGTGTTGCGGACTAGCATTCCACACACGCTCATAGTGCAACGAAGGTAGCTCTTGGTGCTCTCTAGTGGCATACAAATGAAACCTTAGGCCGTACCCTCCCCCCTCACTGCTTCACACCAAGGCTTCTGGGCGACATCCATACCATTACACCGGACATGCTGGCAAAGAGTTTGAGTATTGCGTCGATTTGTGTCGTGCTGCTCATGGCGGTCAAATTGAACATTTATAAAAGTATTGTACAGAAACTTCATTGTTGTGATATTCTTTTTTACTCATCCTGTACATAAATGTCAAAAATTTGTATGTTTTGATATAACGTATGCTTGTTTTCTATGTCCATTCTGCAGTTTTTAATGGCTCCAATTGCCTGTAATTTGATTAAAATATGCTTCAGTAACTTAATTTAAATACTTTCTATGCACTATCAGGTCGGATGCCCAAAAGTAAGAAACTGTTACATTCACTACTTTGAACCTTTTCTAACGCCAAATGTAGTAATTTGAGTTGTTGAATATAAACTTCTTTGTGAAAATTTACTGTCTTAAAACCTTGTTAAAATATAATATTCCAACTTATAATGTTTTTCTAGTCATGATTCGTGAGGTTACTTTCATTACGTCAGCAAAACTATTTTATATTGGTAAATATCTCTTCGCCTGAAGAAGCTGCTCTAAGCAGCGAAACGTCGCGATACGCGCTTCCGCGATTATGTATCGTCCTATTTGTGTGTGTGTGTGTATCTGTCAAGTACTAAAACGTGAGTACTTGTGCTTCTGTCTCTTGTACATACAGTACTGATAGCCTAGCGGCATCTTCTTTTGTTTTACATTTTGTAATAGTTTCTTATTTATAAAGCAGAAATAATTTTTTTTGGTCCCTGTAGAAATGTTAGGCCTATTACAGGGTTCTGCTGAACTTAAAAATTTTTTAATAGAAATTGGTTACAATATTTCTCTTTATCCACAAGTTTACAAAGAAATTAAAAAATTTGTGTTATTTATTTGTGATCTCTTTACCAGAAGTCGGGCAATATGAAATGTAGAGCTACAGTAGTAGTAAACAACAAAAAATATTTTGAGTAGTGTGATAGCCTTATGTGACTTCTTGCTAAACATTGTTTTTCCTTGACTCGCTCTTTACTTCTCTCTGTAATTTTGTCAAGTAGGTACCTTAATTGTCCACTCTTCAACCAAATTAACGTAGTTCCTTAGATAAAGTTGATGCCACACCATCACGTCCTCTTATAAACTACGTTAACGCTCGCCCCCGATTTTTAACACTTTACTATTTAGGCTTAAGGACACTAGTATTTGCCATCACCTTTGCCGTTTGCCGTTTATTTTCACGTAAGGATAATCTCTACCACCGAGGTTGACTTCTTGCCTAAAGGAATCCTTCACACCCCACTCTACATACTTAAGGGACGTGCCGAAGGGGCAGGGACGAAGGTGGGCTGCCACGCACGTCTCCCACGCCGCGTATTGAATAAGAGAACACACCCTAAGTAATGCCATTCCTAAAGTGTTATTATACACTTCCCCATCTGGTAAGTTTATTGAAAGTTACGGAATGTAGTAACCTTTCCTCGGGATCAGAGAGATCGCCGCGTAATTACCAGTAACCCAGTATTGCTTGTTAGTCCAGTATCGTTGACGTCGCCAGCGTCTAAAGTAAAGAAGCTATTGAGTATTGAAAAACCTCTCGGGATCAAAGAGATGATCACCACACAGTTTCAGTCACAAGTAAGGCCTTAGCATTTGCACAGTATTTGAATGGCCCGGAGTGCCATGTAAAGTCGTATGCATCATAACATGCCCTATGGTACTTTGTATTGCATTACCATTGTCATATTGTTATAGTCGTATCCTGTTTTCGTATCTCCTGTTGAGACCCAGTGTTGTAATGTATGTCATCAAATTGTGATTGACTCAAACCCTGATTGTAAACCATGTGCCCAAGAAGTGTTATATTCATCATGCTGTGACGAGTACTGTAACTTGTGTTCATGAATATGAACGCCCGCAGTTCTCCTTTTATGAGATCACCTTGTGTACCACCCCTTGATACCCTTTACGAGGCGAGTAAGAGTTGTATTTCCCTCTATTTATGTAAAGATGACACCCTGCGTTAGCAAGTTCAGTTTGTCCTAGTTGGCTCACCCAGTTGTCACTCACTGGGTCGAGGATAACTCAATAACCAACTACTCTAGTAGATCCACACCAATTTCTCATGATTTTTCTCCTAAAGATCTTCTAGATACATACACTGCTCACATTCAACAATCTTGCTTGCAACCCAGCCCGTCCAGCGCAGTGGGATTAGCGTCAAATTTAAATGCAGATCATAAATAGTTAAGTAGTTCCTTAGATAAATTTAAGTGCAGAGCATAAGTAGTTAAAAAAACAAGCACAATTAAATTAAAAGGGAGGTTGTTCTTTGTCAGAGTATCATTTTACTTGAAATACATGCATCAATAATATTAATCAGTCTAGCATATGCGTAAATGTCCATTATACAGTGTTTTAATGGTTTTATGGGTGTAGGCAGTCATTTATTTATTCAGGCTGAGAGTCATAAAGTAACCTACTGTATAAGGGTCATAAAAATAACATATTGCATCACGGAATCATGGGTATTGCAATACAATATATAGTACAGAAATTTTTTATGTAATTATAAAATAGGGTTTTTAGTCGGTGATAATGATGCATGGACTTCAGTTTGTGTTTTTGTGTTTATTGTGCGTGTTTGTGTTTATTGGGTGTTTATTGTGTGTGTTTGTCTGTGTTTGTGTGTGTTTATTGCGTGTTTGTTTTTGTGTGTGTTTGTACATATACACATGCAGTATATAAGTCCCCGTTGTTACACGAGGAGGGTATCTGTAAGGGTATCCGGAGTGGATAAAAAAATATATATTTGCCTAGTTGTCAAACCCACGCACACACACACGCACATGCATGCGCATGCGCACACGCACACATACAAACACACACATGCACACGTGCACATGCACACATACACACACATGCACACGTGCACACACACACACGGAGAGAGATAGAGAGAGATTTGTAGTTAGGTAATGTGTTAAAAGGATACTGTACCCATCTGTGCACATGCTACAGTACAGTAAAAATGCACTTAGTAGCACTTCCTTAGCCATTGTGTCTGTTGTAATTGGCAGAACTGCGGCAGTCTCACACCACCATAGCAGTGGTGGACCATCACTCAGATGGGACATACGTGCTGCGGGCACTGAAGCAGAAACTCTATGTTGATGGACTATGTTACCTGCTGCAGGAGATATACGGCATAGAGAACAAGAACAATGAATCAAAGGTCAGTTGCTTCACCTTTCCGAACCCCTGGCTTTAAAACTTGGGTACTGTTTATTGATAAAATGTGATTAAGTAAATACAAAGTGTACCTGCCAACTTGTAGGATTGTTCTGTAAAATGTATGAAAAGTATAAGCTTTTTATAATTTTACGGAAAGTTTTAATATTTTATGAATTTCCGGATATTGTCGTTTCAAAATTTTTTATTTTTATATGTGAGTAGCAATAAAATGTTTTATGCAGTTATATCAACGTAAACAGCATTTCTGTTACCCTTCATAATTGAACACTGTGTGCTAGTAGTTGCAACACATTTTCCTCATTTAATTTCAGCAGTTGTTCACAGTGAAAAAACATACGACTTGTTAGCTGGTAGTTGCGAGCCAATCTAATTTTTCTTCAATATGCAGTTGAAAAATTATGACTCTGATGTGTTTGTTTTTTATGCATATGTAGTAGTTTTCAAGCAGGTGGGTAAATCTGAAATAAATAGGATTCCTGCAGACTTGGGAGTTAAAAGTTTTATTACTGTACTTTTCTGAAATACAGTGAACCCTCGATTACTCGGACCTCGATGTCCCGAACTTCGGATGACTCGGACAGAATTTCAAAAACAAAATTAATTTTAATTCAATTATTTTTTGGTCAAAAATCATAAGTAAATTGTGTCTGCCTCATTTAAATCCATCACGTTTTATTTAAAACAGTATTAAGCTTTAAACACAGTTGCACATCGCTACTTAGCCTTTAATAATCCCACCGTAAAACATCTGGCAAGTTCCGTGTGGCTGAATGTTGCTAGCGAGGTGCACGAGTGGAGATGCAACTCAACAGGCAGACCTCCCTTTATCTTTCTTCCCTCTTCACCGCGCGAGCCACATACATACGTACGTACGTCATAAATAAACATTTCAGTATGATGCTGGTGAATTGGACAGTAACTACAGATTACAATGGCACCTAAAGGGAAATTTATTTTGTTCTGGTATGTGCGATAAATTCAACATTGTAATATAATTTGTTTCGGACATTAATAAAAAAAAATTAAAAGCCATTGGTTTGCATTGCAATATAGGCAAGGTGGTGAGAGGGTTTTATGGCCCTTTAACGACGTCTTACAAGCCGATGAGGGTGAAGTGAAGTGAAAGAACACCACAACATCCATCCCCGAGCAAGGATTCAAACCCAGGGTCTCTCGCACCGTAAACTGGTGCCTAACCCACTACGCTAGAGGCCGGCACGATATCGAAAGAAAAAAAAACAGGGCTTAATAAATTATAAAAAAGGAGGGGGGGGGGCAGAAAGGGGCTGTTGCCCTGGCTTGCACATTTTAGAGATCCTCGCTTTTGAACACGTTAAATGATTAAAATGAAAGGGCTTTTATTGAGTTCCCATTAACGTTGAAGGTATCTGTGAAATTTATTTTAAGTGTAAAGTGTGTGTAAAGACGTCACTGATTTATAACGACGCAGCCAAGGTAAGTTAGTATGGAGGGAGGCATACAAGCGCACATTATCACTTCAACCATGGCCATAGACTTCAAATAAACACACACACAAAAAAAAAAAAAAAGAAGGAAGGAAAGGTAGACTGAGATTTACGTTGCTTCTGGCCTCGTATTCTAACAAAGAGGCCCTAGAAAAAAACAATTTCTCGTAGGAAACGTTTGAAATGGTTGAATGATACATATCTGGAGAAGACAGTAAACAAATACATAGTACATCAGTACAAGAGAGATTATGGTGTGACGTGTAGAACTGCAAGCCGCAACTGACAAACTGACATCTCATTTCTGTTACAGTAATTTAGACACTTGTCCGACACGTAACAATTCATAGTCTTAAATGCATTGTTTTAATATTTTTGTGCTTTACTTTTGGTTGTTTGTACTCCCATTTAACTCAGTTGAACATGATTAGAATTTTATTGCCTTTTAGTGCGACAACTTGTGTAAGAATAAAGCTGTAAATTACGTGTTTTATGATTCAGTTTATGTACATAAAATGAAATTTTAAAAATCCGTAGTGTTAAAATGAGTTCACATGTTTCTGTACAGTGATCCAAAAGGATTGTTAATTATGGTACCTTATCTGCTCTCGTATAAGAAGAAAATTATTTTTGTGTCTTCGGAACTCTGTAGGAGGTGAGCGTAATTATCAGGCTAGCGGCTGGCTGCAGACACTGTGACCTGCTGATGTTAAGCAATTTTTCACGTTAACATCTCGTGAGTTGCATTTGGTCATGTGCTGTGTTTGTATTACTGTTGAGACTGTACCGGTTGACCTTGACTACTTCCGCTCGCGTTGTACCTCCCTAGCTTATCTCCAACAATTATCTCTCTCACACACACACACAAACATGCGCGCGCACATGGACGCACATAGACGAGAGAAGGGAGTGAGAACTTTTGTGGTAGAAGTGTGCCTTGGTGCCAGCTTATAGCACAGATAAAAAAAGATCCGCCAGATGTAGCATAAAAAATAAATAAAAAAAAATCTGCCAGCCCAGGCTGTTTGACATTCTTTTATAGTTCTCCACGTTACCGTGATAATTTCCCCACTACCCTCCCCTGTAAATTGATGCGTACAAAGTGGTATACATTGCCGCCTCTTTTGCTTGTAGAAATGATAGCGTACTGATTTCCTCACGTTTCTTGTGATTAAGAGGATTGATTACCCTTCCTCCCCGGACGCCCCTCGATAACACGGACAATTCGTAACTCGGACAGCTTCTCCCCCCTTTTAGTCAGAGTTATCGAGGGTTCACTGTACTGTTTTTATATGTCAAATTCTGAAGTTGAAAACTTACACAACAATTTGAAGGAATAACACAGCCTAGGCCTGTGCAAAGAAAGTGAGATAGTAATACAGTAAAACCCTCTTAAGAAGTTTCCCATTTAAGAAAATTTGTGCTTAATAAGTATAATAATTTTTACTTATCTATAAGCACATGTGTAACTTGACCCTTTTAATAAATTTTTCAGGTTAATAAGCATTATTTTTGCTTGTCCCAACGCGTCTAAACAGGGTTTTACTGTACTGTGTTCGTAGTATTTGTTCGTGTGGTGAGAGCATTTACCATGTGTGATGGCAAAATACGTGATGATGTAAACTTGCGTCAAACACATATACAAACGTGAAATTTGGATGGCGCAGGTAATAAAATTGTGTGCCTATTAATGTTGGGTATTAAATTGCATTGTATAATAGTGTGCGCAAAGTGGGATTCTGTTTAGTCCTGCAAACTGTACAAGTCTATTAAAACAATATTGACACTTGTTTTTATAAATAAATACGGTTGTGTTACAACAGGAAATTGTGTGAAGTTAATGTGGTTAAGTACCAAAATTTAAAACATACAACCACATCTCTTTGTGCTACGGTGACATGCTAAGTTTTCAGTCTTGGTCAAACTTCACCTGAATTTTATTATGTTCGCATGAAATTCCTTTATAGCCATGTCTCATAAAAATATTGTCTGAAACATAGCTAAAAGGTGAGTGAACATTTGTGTTGAAAATGTTTTCAACTCAAAATTTGTGGTACATTTAAAAAATATCATATATAAATTTACATATTTAAAAATTTCATAACAGCAAAGAATTGTATAATTTTTCCATGAAAAAATGCAGTGTGCTTTTCATGCTGAAATTAAAGATTTTGGAGATTTTTTACTAATTCTCATCTGGTAGAGTCGATAGGTATGATAAAGGTTTTGTTAGGTTTGTGTGCAACCAGTGTGTACTTATTTTCTATTCCAACTAATATTATTTTCAAACATACCTAACTAAAAAGATTTACAGTGAATAATAATGGTATATAGGCTACAAGGTTTCCTATATAAAAACAAAATGTAAAATATTTTTTATTGAAAAAAAAAAAAAAAAAAATTGCTGAAATCTAAAATATTTATTTGTTGTTTTTGTATAAAAGACCTTGTAGCCTTATTCACTGTTTTTTTTTCTTTAATTTAGTATTTTAGTTTGTTTCAATGGGGTACATAAAATTGTAAATATAAATTTTAAGGTTTACTGATCTTTACGAAAAATCTATGAGAAATATAAAATTTCATAGGAGCAAAATTAAGTTACAATTTATGACTAAAATAAGAAAAATGAATCTTGTACAAACACAATAAAAGTAAAATTAAAAATTTTAAATAACCCTAGACATAAAAAATCTTTAATAAGTGAAATAATGCAATGGCTAGTTAACTTCATTAAAAGTACCTATTAATATTTTGATGATGAGTGTCGTCAAGTTAGAGGACTGCTATGTTGAGAAGAATAATTACTTATACATAGGTAGAAAAAATATAAACTATCTACTGTTTCAAATTGAACGTATGAACTTAGTTTTGTACATCAATTTTACAAGGTCTACTAACTTCATGCCGTGTTTCGATATTGTACCAATTATATAAGAGGTGTTCGCTTGATAGCCGCATGCGATGTACAGTATTTTAAAGGGGGACTAGGGTGTCACAGAATCCGGCAACCTGAACGGACGTACACGTCAGGGCAGATGTCGTTGACGTTTGTGTCTATTTTGCAAATTTTTCAGAGTAAATTAATCAAGACTGAAAACTACAACGATTGGATATCGTTGTTTTGTTACATGCCAAAGTTGCTTACGTAGAGTAAGTCGTCATATAATCCATACTTTTATCATTATTAGTATTCTTTTTTTATTTGTATCCTTTTTTTTTTATTTCATTTAATTAGTGGTCCCCCGACGTGACGACACTCATCATCAAAATATTAATAGGTACTTTTAATAAAGTTAAAAGGCCAACAGAGAAATTATATTTTTTCACTTTTTAGAGTTTTTTTTATGTTGGAGATTACTTAAAATTTTTAATTTTACTTTTATTTCTTTATTTTTTAATTTACTCGCATACACTAAATATTATTAAATAGTTTAGTAAATCAGCAACACATGTTTTGAGTTTCAATATGAATTTATTTATTATTTGTACTTTTGTTTTCTTTAGTATTTTGTTTGTAAATACTGTAAGTTATTGGTATGCATTGATTACAAGCAAATGTTTTTTTTATGTTAGATGATAGTCATTCTTTTATGTTTAGTTGATTATTTCGCAGAATTAGTTTACGGTTGCAGAGTTTAATTACTATTAAGTTTATTTGAATAGTTTCTCATTATATTTTTTGTAAGCTTCAGTGAAAGTTTTTTCTATCTGAAGCTACTCGAAAGGCTGAACTACGCAGTCAAAGTCAACAAGACAGACAGCGTCGTTTGGAGAGGTATGCGTCAGCTAAAACTTTGCAGAGATCTAAAGAAAGCTGTGTAGAACGTAGTTTACGTCAACCAGTAAGTGCTAGAAATACCAGTATTTCACGATCTAGTGAAACTCTAGAGCAACGCTTGAGTGGCCTTAAGTCTTGTAAAAGGTTTGCAGGGTGTTGCAATTTGTGAACTTAATCATAGAAAGTAATTAAAAATTTCTCATGCCAAATCTGCTTTAGCTGAACTGCAAAGATTATGAAACGCATTACCATAACTTGTCCTGCCTCCACTGCGTTGCATTTTCTATTGGCTGTAATTGCTAGGTAGGGAGGCAATTCATAACTCTAGAAGGTTTTGTTGATGAGAGCATGAGAAGGTAGAGGCTCTTCTAGAGTGAATTGTACTAGAGTTAACCTTGACTCAACGAATGACTGCTGAGTGAGCCATCGAGGAAGAACTCCAGTGCAAGCACAGGAAGTCAATCTTTAACATAAATAAAGGGAAGGTTTCTGTCACTCACCTTATACTGGTTGTCATAGGTTGGTACACAAGGTAGTTAGGTGAAAGGAGACAAAATGTCAATTGAGTTTCATGTGGTGTATTCAAGCATAGAACACTTGATACAGACATGAGTTTACATCACCTTCAACATTTGTTTCGTGGGGTTACAATTAGTCTTCTTAGATCATACATAATTTGGTACAGGTAGATTCAACATGGTTCAAACGACATCATTACAAAGATACAACAACAAGATGACAGCAGGGTGTATGCTGGAGAGTACAACTAATTCGTTAGGGCACTTCGGGCCATGCAACAAAAGATTACTGGATACAAACACTTAAAAAGGCACATCGTGCTATGACAATATTGGTGCGAACATTAGGCCTTGCTTGTGGCTTGAGGCGATCACTCTTGATCCCTGAGAAGTTACAACATATCTATGGCCTCTTTACATGACATGGCTCTACGGCTGACAACTGACTGACAATATTACTTGGTTGTAAGGTGATCACTCTCAGTCCCTAAGAAGGCAACAACATATCTTTGGCCTCTCTGATTTATATGGCTCTGCGGGCGGAAAACTGACAACATAACAACTTATAACTAAGGTGATTACGCTTGATCCCTAAGAAGGCTACAACACATCTATGGCCGTTCTGAATGATTTGGCTCTGCGGGCCGTTGAAAATACTGAATGACAGGTTCCGTACTGTAAGTGCGCAACAACACTTAACTTGAACGCATCAGGGCATAGAGACAAGAGACTGTAGCGTGAAGTTAGGTCTCCATGCTTGAGCACGGCTGAACCGTGGTCAAGCTAGCTGAGCGATCAAGCTGAGCCGACCTGGCGAGCATAGGAGCGGTAAGGGTGATGAGATAGGGTAGGAGGGCTTAGGTAGCAGGCTACCGCCACAACCCATAAGGAAGGAAGGAAAGGTGTGCCAAGCCGACCCGGCCCGAAGGCCGAGCCGCTGACGACTGACTATCTGGGGCAAAACGCCCGTATTTTATACTCGCCAGTAGGGCAGAAGTACCGTTAACAAAATGGCCGCTCGGCCTCTCGAGGCTGTCTGCTGCTGCAGTAGCGCCACCTGCACACACTGAAAATACTTGCTCGGGGCACGAAAATACTCAACTGGGTAAACAAATATCTCGCCTGACATAAATTACTCTCGTGTTGCCGTTCAACACTAAGATTAATACATACAAGTATTTATATCACTTTTAGACACATTTAAAGTAATAAACAACAAATACAATACATATTTACATGCGTATTTCGCATTATTATTTATTACTGCACTTTACAGGGTTTTGTGCACGGGATTTGTGACACTGGTGAAGCACTCGACCGTGATTGTAGATAAACATTGGTAACAAAGTTTGCTGGCTGCAATTATACATGGAAAATAACATTGGATAACACTGGGACGTAAGTAAATGTTGTTTTACAAATAAAGATGCGACCTGTGATCTTACATGGCACATATAACACTGGAATAAAAATAAACGGCAACACGGCGATCGGCAGTGGTGCGTGAGAAAGCTAGTACTTTTAGGTTATAATATATAGGTGTTAAAAATCGCGGGACAAGCATTAACATGGTTTCTTCTTTGTGACGCTATGGCGATGCGTCAAACTATTAAATGTCTAGTATTCATTGTTTACAATGAAAATGACAATGATTATGTAGCTGCATTCAGTGCATCGTTGCTAAGCAACACTTCCTGGAATAAATAGTTAAAAAGTAGGAAAGAGCTCATTATCTGTAAACGGCTGAACAGATTTCCTTGAATCATAGCTAAGAACCATCTCGATCACGTCAGCTTTCAAACCAAAAAGGAACTCATTAAAATCGGTCCATTCGTTTAGGAGCTACGATGCTACAGACACACACACAGATACACTGAAAGGTTGCGCATTTGTACACAGAATTTGGGAAAATAATAAAATAAAGTTATATTTGTCATTTTTATATGATGCATAGGATCTAAAGTTTAAGTAAAAACATGAAAAAAAAAAAGCCTTTTTTATAATTGTTTTAATGTTAAATATTATGTCTAAGAGTGTGCAATAGCATGACAATGCTAAAGGTTAGCTAATAGATAGTGACAAAAATTGGGAAAAGATTTCCTTACCATACTTACAGGAGACATTCCATGGGCAGGAATAAAAGGTTTAATTAATGTCCATAATGATATAATGATGAAATAGGGAAAAGTGTGATCATAAGTGGATTTATTCAAAGAGAATTAACTCCTTAACTGCGATGTTCTACTAAAGTCGAATACACAAAGTATTGCTGACTTGCATCATTCACTTTATTCGAACACCAAATTAAATGACTCTGTAAACGCTACTTACATGGTTTTCTAACTTGGAAATAACCAAAAATAAACTATGCAAAAAAAAAAAACATTTTTTCATAATTTTTTTCACTATCATGGCATAGTAAAATTTTTTTATCTTGCAGCGAAACAGTTAAATTCTATCATTCCTTTCTTGAATTGAATCACTTGAAATAGTTCCATTGCAGTGACAGAAATATGTATAGTAGTTGTATGCTGACCATTCAAGATTCTTGAATAACTTCATTTCAAAGTTATTAATTTCAATCAATGTATGTCGACTGCTAATTTCAGGGTTGCTGGATAGATAGAATGCTTTTATCATCGCACAACTCTGGGTGATCACAAAATTTGTCTATTTTAGTTAGTCGTCTTTGCGACAAGATAACTGAAGCAGGTGATTAAAGTAGCTCCATGATTTTGTACATGATTGCAGAGAATACATAGAACCTTTTATGGTTCATAATATACAAAACAAATAGTTCCAAGTTTATGAAGTTAACTAAGGCTGATAATACAGTGGATTCTGTATCCACAGTTTCTCATGGGACTGACAAAAAATTTCAATACATGATGGATGTGGTCTTAAAATGCTGTAAAGTAAATTAATCGGCCCCAGAATGTGTTCCATGGATGCAGGGATTTCAATCCATCAGGTTTCAATACATAGAGAATCTACTGTATAACGTAGTTAAAACAGAAGTTGTGTGGAACAATCTAAATTGAAGCTAGGAAAAACTTACAATGATGTCAGTGATGTCTTGAAGGTTACTAATAAATTAATTATTTGCGCAGACAAAAAGGTGCTTTCTTAAATAGCCATATATACTTATTATATTCTGTAGATTAAATGTATTCCAACAGGTGTCCGAATAATTACGATATCAGTAGACCTGCTGAGACATCTTGAAATCTTGGGAGTTAGTAATAAATGAAAAGTTGTCTGCTGCACATTAACTAAAATACAGCACAAATCTCTACCATACTCCCCTTGGTGTAGTGGGCTGTATATGTCAAAGAGGTGTGATACCTCACTTTTACGATGAAACATTCTCAGAAAACATACATTTAAATTACTACATTTATACATACATGAGCAAGAAAGTTAGCTAAATACTGTACTTGAAGTAAATCTTACAAATTGTTTAAGTTACTTGGGAGGGGGGATTAATGTTAAAATTTATCATCAGTTTGCATAATAGTATTATTATCAATAACGTATATAAATAACAATAATATAATTACCACTACACTAGTTATACAGGTAACTTCTTGTATTTGATTTTATTTGGAAATCCTAGACTACTGTTTTTCATTGTCTCCATTCACTGTTTTAATAGTTGCTATACATAGTGAAAAATATTAAATTCAAGTGTATGTGGGTACATTTGTCCGTAACACCAGTTTGTAGGATGAGAAATGGATGATTCAGACATATTTAACTACTTAAAACTCCATGTAATATAATGTGAACGGTTTTTATTATGAAAGGCAGCAGTAACAATTAATGTAAAATTTTTTTGTTGTCACTTAGGGTGCCAGTGATGAAGATACGGAGGACAATGGATCAGAGTGTGTGATATGTATGTGTGACGTGAGAGACACACTAATTCTTCCATGCAGACATCTTTGTTTATGTAACTCCTGTGCTGATTCTTTGAGGTACCAGGTATGTTTTTATTAGTAGATGCATTTGTGTATATAATGTCCAGATGACTAAGTTCTTATTAGAAACTACAAAATTACTGTTGAATCTTAATGACAGAAACCCTCATGTGGTCATTTCAGAGGGATGGTAGTTTTAATACATGCATATTATATATACAGTATATAATTTTGATCTACCTCGACACCTGAACAACAGAATTTTCGTAATGAGGTTTTTGATTTTTTGCCTCTGGCATAAAAAAAGATAAATTTTAGCTAAGTAGAAAGTTATTTCAACAAGCAGAGGTATTAAAAAAAACTCTAATGTAGATGGGTGTGTTGGAGCTGCCCTGTCAGGGCCTAGTTGCAAAAAGCCCAAACATTGTACAGCATGTAACTTAACGAGAGCACAGTCTATATTTATTTTCAGTGAATGATAAAATTGAGATGATGTACTGACTAATATTGTCGTCATGATGATTATGTAATTTGTTTGTTACAGGCAAACAACTGTCCCATTTGTCGTGCCCCGTTCCGAGCCCTGCTCCAAATACGAGCCCTTCAGAAGTCGGCAACCATTCCACAAGGTGTTCCTCTTCCAACAGAGGTTAGTTTTACTTGTGCAGTTTTCTTCATGCCTATTAGTGCGATAAAGTTAAGGGATAATGTAGTTTGTTTTTAAGGTTGCAACTTCCATTGTAGAGTAATTTGAATGTATCATTATACTTTACAGGACTTGTGGTGTCAGGGAAGAAGTAGAATAGAAACGTATATGTTAGTGGACGTTTTTATATTGTTGCTGTTAAGGCTTCATACAACTTAAATGTCAGAGATGGTTAGTTAATTTTTTTCACCAGGGCAGTGACAACATCCCTGCAGGATATGAGCCAGTGTCTTTGATTGAAGCTCTGAATGGACCATGCCAACTACGCAGTGCCCCCACAGTGCCTCCCTTGGATATGGCAGAGACACCTGATCAGGAGGTAGCAGTTCAGGCTGCGGAGGTCTTAAACAGGTATGCACTAACATCTATCTGGCCAACACTCACGATCGGTGAAAAAACATAGAGTTGTTTAATTATAAGTTTTGCAGTTTTCAAAGTACAGTAGAGCCCCAACTTAACGAACTCGGGAATGACGAAAACAGCGATTTAACGAAAGAATTTTTGGGAACCGTAAAAAAAATGTATTAAATAACTAACTGACTGTGATAAAATCGAATATTAATTGTAGGTTAAGTCCTTTAAAAATACTAGCACCGAACGTCGTATATATTTATTTCTCAGTAGAAAAGTTCAAAACATCCGTCGAAAACTTTGGCTGCGGTAGTGATCTAAAGATACGCACGCGGGGTGCGGTCGAGCAAACGACAAGCGCGCGCCTAGATTCTCATCCTGGCGGCTGGCGAGTGAACAAGCATCTAAGTACCCAGTCTCCACAGCGTGGCATTGGACAGCACAAGAACTAATTCACAGATAGTGCTTCGCGTCTCCGTTAGAATGCGCTGCAGTGCCGCGTGCTCTATGGATTAATTCTATTACCGATAGAATGCAGTGGTGTTCAGCGTGACTATTTACACTTGCGTCGCGTGATAAAATAAGTGAGTTTATAAAAAATATGTAATATTATTTATGCAGACTTTTACAACGAATTTATTACAGTAAACGTAAATAATTTTTTTCTCAGATGCTAAAAAAATACTTTAGTGTAAAACATTTTTAGCGAGCAGACCAACACAATTTTGTTTCACGAGCGTTGCTGCAGACAAGCTATAATGGCCGCCGCCGCCCATATTTAATTATTATTTTACCGTTGTCTGGCAAACTTTTAATTCAGTTTTAATTTTTAAAAAAATTTTTTACTATTGTTATGGGATTTTCCGTAATTTTGTTGGTGGAGCAGGCCGGAAAGAGACGGAAATATTGACAGCTCGGCGGTGTTAGTCATCACTCCTCATGTGTTGATGGCGTGCAAGGACGGCCTAACTCGCCATGCGCACGCTCGCCGAGCGTTCCACTGGAAGTTTTTTCGCCGATTTTTTTTCTTTTCACGGCTGTGGCTTACCCTATAGCAGTTAATGTGTTTGTTATTGTTTTGAGCCAATATACTTTTTTAAAATTACCTTTAATTCTGACAAAACATGCCCAAGGATTTAACTTTTTTGGAGGGGGGATAAAGTATGATTTAACGAAACAACATTGATTTAGAGTAAACATTTTCGGGGTCCCATGGCATTTCATTAAATCGGGGGTTCTACTGTATTAGGTTATCTGAATTGAACCTCACTGTAAGAACAAGAGTTGTGTAGAGCATTGTATTACTGAATTCTGAATTTTTAGTATTGAGAATCATACACGTCTTTTAAGTTGTACTGATTTGTTAAAATAATTTTCACAGTCGCACTGTTCTGCCAGAAGATATGAGAAGAAAGTGAGCACATTAAAATGTGCAGTTCAATGGTATGATTATTATTGATGGCACAGATATGTAAAATAACAGTTCAAAGTCATAGTTACTGTATTACTTTAACTGAGTGAGGTGGTGTGACTGTAACACATTAGTTTCGCACTCGGAAGTATATCGGTTTGATTCCTAGCTTCGGTCATCCGTGTTTTGGTTTACCAGGTTTTCCTGCAATTTTCTAGACAAATGCTGAGATGAGATCTTAACGAATGCTTTGAATGACTTCTTTCCTAGTTTCTGTCCTTTCGGTAAAGGTGTGCGTAAAATATGTAATAACCTCACTTTCAACCAGACGGAAATCCTAATAAAAATAAACAAAACCACTTGAATTAGTTTATATTTGTTTTTTTAGCAATAAATTATTGGAGAAGTCCGTACTACAATGAAACGTCATATTTACATTCTCATTACAGTAGAACCCCGATTTAGCGAAATGCCACGGGACCTGAAAATGTTTACTGTAAATTGATGTTTAGTTAAATCCGACTTCATATTTATTTTACCCCCCCCCCCATAACCCGGAAAAAGTTAATCATCGGGCATGTTTCGTCGGAATTTAAGGTAATTTTGATAACGTATATTGGTTAAAAACAATAACAAAACTCATTTACCGTCAATGGGTAAGCCGCAGCCGTGGAAGGAAAAAAAAAGTGGAAAAAAAAACTTCAAAAACTTCCAGTGGAACATACTGTGAACGTGCATGTGGCGTGTTAGGCCGTCCTTGGGCATGCCATCAACACATGAGAAGTAATGACTAACACTGCCGAGCCGGATAACTTTCATCTCTATCCCTCCCGCTCCACCAACAAAATTCAGGAAATTCCCATGAAAAATGGTAAAAAAATAAAATTTGCAATGTAAACCGGATTAAAAGTCTGTGAGACAGCAGTAAAATAATAATCAAATACGCACGGCGGCGGCCATTGTAACTTTTAGGCAGCTGCGCTCGTAATGGTCAACTCGCTAAAAATTCTTTGCTCTCAAGCGTTTTTTAATTTTTTTTTGGCTCCGGAGAAAAAAATTATTTACGTTTACGGTAATAAATTTGTTGTAAAAAGTCTGCATAAATATAATTACGTATATTTTTTATAAATTCACTGGTTTTGTCACGGGACATGAGAGCAAATAATCACGCTGCACACCACTGCATTCTACCGGTAATAGAATTAATAGAGCATGCTGCACTGCAACACATTCTACCGGAGACGCGAATCACTATTTGTGAATTAGTTCCTGTGCTGTCCACCGCTGCGCTGTGGAGACTGAATACCTAGATTCTCGTTCACTCGCCAGCCGCTAGGATGAGGATCTAAGACTCGTGTTTGTTATGCAACTCAGCGTCACTCGTTCATGCCCGTGCATTCTTATCTCAAAGTTACTCCCGCGCCCAAAAATTTCAACGAATTTTAACTATTGTTTTTTGTTTCTCGGAGGATGATTTAAGCTTATTTATGAAGAAATAAGTGTATACTCAGCCAGTTCTAGTATTTTTAATAGACTTACATTACAATTAATATTTCATTTTATCAAAGTTACATAGTTATTTAATACATATTTTTGTTATTTTTCGAAGGTTCCTAAAAGTCCTTTCGTTAAATCACTGTTTTCTTTATTCCTGAGTTCTTTAAGTCAGGACCCTACTGTATTTAAGATTTCCCACCAATTACTTTTTTTTTCAGGTCCTGTTTGTTTGCCCTCTAGTGTTATGTTAAATTTTTCCGCATATTACATCACCAAAATCTTATTTTTCCCATTTACATTTTCGCCGCTGACTTAGTATCTAATATCAACGGATTGTTTTGATGTTACAGTAAACCCTCAATCTAACGACATCGCACGGTGCCAGGAAATTGTGTTGTTTGATCGCAGGTTTCGTTAGTTCCGAGGTAACTAAATTTGACCTCTCCCCCAAAAAAAGTTGTTTTTTTTTTCTCTAAAATTTATTTAGAACAATTACCGACTTAAAAAAAGTTTTCATTGTAATTATATTTTAGTACAATGAAAAGGTGTGTTCCAAATGAAATGATACCCCACAATCCCCCACCGTGACACGCATGGCAGGGCGGCACGCTCTGTCTGGTTGTGTAGGATGTAGGAGGGGAGTGGCCGGCCCGCGGGCCTTGGCTTGCCTTCGGGGAGCTCGCACGCGCGTGGTTTAACATGCCTGTCTCGCGCAAATCACATTCAGACCACAACAGAACAACTCATATTATTTACGTGAATGTATACGGCAACTATTTTTAAACCTTCCAGTACAGCCATCGAGTCTTTTTTTTTTATTGCGCAAGAACTGTTACAGCCTGTTGCCATTATAAGCATTTACGCGATACTAATAAAAGTGTGTATTAAAGGACAAACATTTAAAAAAAAGTCTGTATTTCTTAAAAACTCGGAATGCTTATTATGAACGCGAATTTAGAGCCACTCAAAAGGGTAAAACACTGACTTTTCAAGTTCCTGTCACATATAAAATAATGACTGAATTACTCGTCGCTAAAAGTTGTAGGCCTATTGGAAAAATCACGAAACCATGCACAACGCACCAGTTTAATTCTCTGTACTGCTAGTAGAGATGAAATGGCTCTCGGCGCGCTGGCTGCAGTCACTCATATTGCTCCACTGTCGAGCCCGAGCGAGCATAAAACAAAAACCCACATGGCGACGTGACTGTTGTGTTTGCGTCGTAGGCCGTTCTTATTCCGCAGCGCTTTCATAGCCACGTGAAGAGTGATCAATAATACAGCGGAAGTTGTCAAGGTCAAGCCGAGATCACTGCAGCTGGAGAAAAAAGATGAGATAACGCTGGATTTTTTTTTTTACGGACTGCGGGTTTTTTTTGCAGTGCTGTAATAAGGGTGAAAACAAAATTCTCTCTCTTCAACCCCCACCCTCCTTGGCTATCACAAGACACGCAAACATGGGAGAGTCGCCGAGTGGGAGAGGAAAAACAAACATGTGTGTCTGCTTTGTGGCGAGACAAGATGCAAGTTGCACGTGACCGTCAGACAGTCGGTAGTTGATGCGCACGCGCGCATGCAAGCACAATCTGGCTTGTTCGCCTTGCAGTGGGGAGGGGGGGGGGGGTTAATGTTTATTGGCTGGCGTGGACAGTCCAAGATGTTTAGAGACGTGTTTCTTACAGCACAGCACTCACAAAGTAAATTGCAACACAGCCGATTTTCCTTACAATTTCAATTTTTTGACCCGAGTTTTTCACAGTTCCTCAAAGAAGATTGTAAATTATCACTGCTATGCCACGTCGCGTATCAACTGCATAGCTGAGATAAGGACATGTGGAGGAGTGTGCAAGGGACGTTCAGGCAGGACGGAGGGCGGAGAAGTGAGGGGGAGCATTAGGAGATAAGGCAGCATTAGTGATCACGTCTCACATATGTCGGTGTTGCGCGGGCGGCCTACGCACCCGACGCACACTTCAACTATATACCAGCTGAAGTTTCTAGCATTTTTAAACAGTTTTTTTTTTTTTGTTTCACAGCTGCATATTACTGATTTAGAACTGCATTATGTTATTGTTTAATGTACGCATAATTATTTTTATTTAACGTTTTACTGCGATCTATTTCACTTTGCTTAGCGTTGATAAATTTTTTAAAATATAAATTTTGCACGGTTCCTGAAAATTATGTACATAGTTAGATTGCCGATGTCTTTAGATCCAATGTCGTTAGATCGGGGGTTTACTGTCCTTTTAATTAATATTGATGTTAAATAAAATTGTACAATCATTAAATACATACACATTTTCCTTCTTACTCTGGTGAATAATTTACATGGGCATTTTGCTGGCCTAATAAATGTGCACCAGTGCATTACAATTTGTTTTGGTGACAACTGGAGATTGTAGTTACCAATTTTAAGTACAGTATATTTTTTCTAAAGACCTCTATCTGTGTAAATTATTGTTTTATTAATACATAGTCTGGTTTTCTGCATAAAAAAATTTAAGAATGGACTTTGCACTTGTAAGAAGGCACTCTGAAGCTCGGTTTTCTCATTTTTTTGGACTAGGGTCTGTTTTATCTACCGTTCCGCTGTGTTCTTTTGATCGTAAGACAACTGCCTACTGATATAAATTCATATTTCAACTATCACTTGCCTTATTTTTCCATTAAATGCTACGGATGTCGGGCTAATTCACTTGTTTGAAGACACTAAAACTTGGTTTTCTCCTTTTAATTTTTTTATAAGGGTTGTTCATATTTTCTGTTTAATGGTATGCTTTTGATCAGAAGACATCTGGCGATTGATTCGAATTTATGTTTGTATTATTACATTTATTAGTTTCCCTAAAAATTCTATGAAAATGGGGTCAGACTAGAGGCACTTTGCAGAAAAGCAATTTTTAAAATTTTTAATAATGGGGTGGGGGTCAGCTATTGATTTTACGAAGGTAGCAATTTTACGAATGTGATGAGAGGAACCGTGTGTATTTGTAAAATCGGGTGTCTAGTGTATATCCCCTACTAAGTTCTGCATTTTTCTTGCATGTTCAGCATGTGCTGAGAAATGAGAAATATGTATGTATAAAAAATGTTACAAAAGAAAAAGATGACAATATTTTAGGGTGGATAGATGAAGGATGTTTGTTTGACTGAAAGGTTCACATAATTAAGTTTAATAAAGTACTTTTTCTGTCTTATACTTGGCATCCAGTATAAGTGGCCAGTTAGTGGAGAAAATGGCTTATTTTAACAGTATCTGCTCCTATGTTCCAGGTCAAACTTGGAGATAATTCAGTGTAATGGTAAGCAAGTCGGTAGCCCAGAGGAATGTGGTATGATAAAAAGTGTACGAGACAAGGTCAATGGTGTGTGCTCTACTCCAGAGGTGAGTTGCACTTTGTGAGACAATCAAAAGTATGTTAATCCAGTAAACTATACATTAATCTAACTATGAGGAAAATGGACATTGTTAAAATAAGTTAACAACAAATATTTACTTTAAAAAATGTTGTTATATTTCTTTGGAGTAGTTATGTTGTTTAAGTCAGAATAACTACAGAAATATTTCTGAGAGCATAGCTCTGAATTTTATAACTATCGCCATTCATGATTCTGTGCGTTAAATTATCTGTATAGACTGCGGGGACTATGATGAAAATCAAAGCATTCAGGTATCAAATGACTGCAGTTGTCTGCAGCCAAATTACAACGTATGTACACTGCTGTTGTTTTTTTGCCAACGGTTGGCAGGGTGTACAAGATCAATATTTCAGATGTTAAATTAAATACACATATGTAACGGTAAAACACTCTAGTGTATAACATTGTGTATTTCAACATTATCAAACTTGACAAGTTACGGTATAGCTTGAAAAACATCCACTTGTGCAAGATGGTAGTTATCAATCATCATCTCACTTTAATTGTATACATCAACTCCCCATACAAAAAAACTTGGTACATAATCTCAACAAATGTAAATACAGGAAAGCAGATTGCCTCAAACTATTTCTGGCCCTTAAAATCACGATTGATCTACTCCGTATTCCCTCCAAAACATAGAAGACAAAGTGAATTTACTACAGCATAAGTAAATGATTATATGACTACTTTTATACCTGTTAAAAACAAAATACTTTACTTACCCCTTTTGGTTATCGCACATCTTAATCTCTTTAAAAAACAAAAAATACCACCACAAACGAAACAAGAAAACGAAAGCCCCTAAAACTATTTACATTTTCTCTAATTTCAGAGGGCAAGCTAAACAACTAAAATAGACAAACCAACAAATCACTAATGGTAAAATTAAAAACAATATGAAAAAGTTTTGGTACTTCTATATTCATAACTATGAAACAAAATTCTAACCCAACAACAGCGATCAGAATTAATAATTAACAAAATATCAACCCTCAAATGGCTGCAGATGAATTTGCCAAAATCTACATTCAGGGACCAACCAAACCAACCACTTCATCATCACACAGTCTTTCTTTCCCACAGTTTACCAAGTACAAATTAGTAACAGTTTAGTCCAATAGAATATTAAAAAAACCTTCGTTTTCTTTGGGACCTGATAACATTCTTAATTTTATAGTAAAAGGTTGTTCTAAAATTCCCCCCCCCCCCCAATTTAGCTCGTACACTGTATTTGCCGGCATATAATGCGACATCACGTATGTTGCAAAGGGCAATTATCAACCCCCTAAAGCTCATGGTTACACAAACATTTTGTAAATATTGTGAACCAACAGTTCATAGTTTACTGTTGAATAATTGTTGAATAATAACCAAAGAGGTGGTTTGGCGCTTATGTTGTGCGGCCTGTGTGGTGGTTGAGTGGACACGAGGCATTGAAGCAGGAAGGAAAGGCAAAAGAGGGGAAAGCCCGGCCAAGAGAGAAGGGTGCAGTTGGAATGCAGTCAAGGTCGTGGCGTCCTATTGTTGCCAGACAGCTAACGATCGAGCCGCACTCGGGCAAGCGCTTTTGCCAGCTGTGCACGTGTTCTCTAACGCTGTTACGTACAATGATCTAAAGTCATGTGCAATTTCACAAGACATTGTTTGAATAATGTGCAACGTCACAGCCGTAATTTTGTCGCACTGTAGTCGCATAATTGTGTAATTTTTTCTTCCAGTTCTGGATATATTTTTTTCTTTGGTACCATAAATGATTTTGAATTTTTCAATTTTGTTTTACAATCTGCTTCTGATTTAAGCTAAAAATTTTAATGAAGCAAAATAATTGCTTGTTTTAAAGCATTAAAGTGGCTGTTATGGCTCAGGAGCACAAAAGTGATTGTTCTGTCTCCGGAGCATAAAAGTGGTTGTTTTTTTTCTGGAGGGTAAAAGTGGTTTTTTTTTTGGAGCGTAAAAGTGGTTGTTTTGATTCGGGAGCATAAAAGTAGTTGTTTTGTCTCTGGAGCATAAAAGTAGTTGTTTTGTCTCGGGAGCATAAAAGTGGTTGTTTTTTTGGGAGCATGAGTGGTTGTTTTGTCTCGGTAGCATAAAAGTGGTTGTTTTGTCTCAGAAGCATAAAAGTGGTTGTTTTGTTTTGGGAGCATGAGTGGTTGTTTTGTCTCGGTAGCATAAAAGTGGTTGTTTTGTCTCGGGAGCATAAAAGTGGTTGTTTTGTTTTGGGAGCATGAGTGGTTGTTTTGTTTCGGGAGCATATAAGTGGTTGTTTTGTCTCGGGAGCATAAAAGTGGTTGTTTTGTTTTGGGAGCATGAGTGGTTGTTTTGTCTCGGTAGCATAAAAGTGGTTGTTTTGTTTGGGGAGAATAAAAGTGGTTGTTTTGTTTGGGGAGCGTAAAAGTGGTTGTTTTTTTTTTTCGGGAGCGTAAAAGTGGTTGTTTCTTTTTTTTGGGAGCGTAAAAGTGGTTGTTTTGTCTCAGGAGCATAAAAGTGGTTGTTTTGTCTCGGGAGCGTAAAAGTGTTTTTTTTTAATTTCGGGAGCATAAAAGTTGTTTTGTTTCGGGAGCATAAGTGTTTTTTTTTCTCTGGAGCTTTAGAGTGGTTGTATCGTCCGATAGCAGTAAAGTGGTTGTTATGTCTCTGGAGCATAATTTTTTTTGTCACAGGAACATCAAACTTGTTGTATTGTCTCAAGAGTACAAAAATGATTATTTCATCTCTGGGGTTGTTTTGCTAACTTCTCAGCATCAAACCATTCTCAAATCGAATGTTCAGTACCTTAATATTCTATTCGACTTTAAATTTTCAAAGCTTTACACACTCCTACTGTTAACCTTCAAATTCTGATAAAAATAACTCCAAGCAATTGGCATAATCCCCTATTACATTAAAAGCTTCTCCAGTTTCCTATCCAACTAAACATTTTCTGTAAATATTTTAGATAACTCTAACAAAGAACATCAAGTCACTTCTGGCGTCTTTATCACGACCACTGTCCGTAATTTTCATTTACTGTATGACTTTATTGGTATCATTAAGGACCCCTAAAAATGGTTAGCAAAAATTGCTAGTTTCAGTTTTTTAGAATGTTAAAAGTTGTTTAAACTTAAATGCTGTGAAAAATATTTTGTGTGGTAAAAAAATGTTTGCATAAAGCTATAAAATTTATTAAAATATCCAAACAGTTTTGATTTTGCCTCATTGCTATGGTATTCATTTTTAATGTTTATATTGTAGGCCTGGTTCTTTATTAATTAATACAAATTAACATTACCAGATTATATATTATCCTCCTATTTACTAAACTGTTCTTATCGTGAGTTTTTTCCCTCAGTTTTAAAAATTTTCTCTAGTTCATTCAATTGTTTTCAAAACGTTTAGAAATATAAAGAGTGTGTGTGTGTGCGCGCGTGTGTGTGCGTGCGTGTGTGTGTGCAGTGTGTGTGTGCATGTGTGTGTGTGTGCGCATGTGTGTGTGCGCGCGTGTGTGTGCGTGCGCGTGTGTGTGTGCGCACGTGTGTGTGCGTGTGCGTGTGTGTGTGCGTGTGTGCGCGTGTGTGTGTGCGCGCGTGTGTGCGCGCGTGTGTGTGTAAAAAAGAGATGGGACGATTCCTTATTTCTTATGTTTCTTGATTCCAGCCATATTTTCTTCTATGCTTCGATTCTCGATTACTTTGATTCTAATTAGTTAAGAAAAATTTTTATTTTAAATGTCGTCGGTTTATTAAATAAATTAAGTTGAAGAGCTGAAGACAATAGTAATATATATTTTTAGTTTGATTTCCTTACTTGTAATTGTTCACACACATGCATGCACAATCCCGCGCATGAGCACACACACACATAAAATTTAGTTAATGCACTTAACTTTTAGGTTAGTATTATTTTTATCTAGTAGTGGCAGCTGGATAGCTTAGTGAAAATTAGGACATGTTGATTGGTAGTTAACATAACTGTTTGAAATACAATGAAATTGCAAAATCCCTTCTTGGATATATTTTCTTATAATTAACAATGAATGTGTTATAGACACAGGTAAATCATTTAAAAATTTTAGACATTAAAGAAAAATTTGTTAAAGGAAAAAAATAAAAATTTATAGCACATTAAAAAACTTAAGTTACACAAGGAATGTAAAATATTCAATATTACACTATGCGTATTGCACAACAGAACGAACTTAAATGTGTTTTCGTGTTTTTATTAGATAGACAAGGAACCCACGGATACCAGCGCACTTGACTATGTTCAGTGTATAAGCGGTTATAAAAATTCACGAAGTTAGTCTGGCGGAGAGTAAACTTCAACTCGAGTTGTTTAAATAGTCGTTCAAGTGAAATATACTTGCATCCAAAAAGTAAACCGAGCTTATTGCTTGAAGCATTCAATCACAACTTAGCTAACCTCTGATGATCGATTTTAGAATACCTACTTAAATCCTTTGTATCTGTCAAGTAGATGATGTAAATGGCAACTCCAGAATTGTAGGATTTGGTAATGTTGTCATGCTAGTCCGCCAAATCTGTCGCCATTAGCTATTCGGCGCTCGTATTTTTCTGAGTGAGATAGTGGTTTCTTTGTAAACACGTAATTTACTTTGCGACATTCAGAGAAATTTTAAGAAATTACGGTACTGGATTATTGGATTGAGATACCTGTGTGAAACTTTCTGTCCCAATATTGAACATGCCACCAAGCTGTTAGTGTATTTGTATGTTATGCAAGTGCTGTACAGTGTTGTGTAAAACGGAATGTTAATCTCAGCTGCTTTGCCTAATAATTTTGTCTTAATCGTAATATATTGTGTTAAATGTGAATTTTATTTGTGCGTCCACTTTACTTGCATTTTGTTTGCTTATACGCCTATGTTGTTTTCGTTACCATGCCATTTTCTAACGCGTGAGAACAAAATGTATCACATTACGTAAATTAAAAATTCTTATTAGTTTCAATGTTAATTAAATTAAACTGCAATTAGATTTTAGTTTATTTACTGTGTCAGTGGCCAACAAAAGTGATTTATCTGTTTAAGTGATGAGTCGTCAAGGTTAACCATTAAGAACAGCATGTGTATAGGATTTAAAAACAGACCAGTAAGTTTGTTTTCTTTATTTATTGCATTTCGAAACTGTTGTTGCGAATTAAATGTATATGTTACAAAAAACTTTTAACTACAGTTTCTTATTATAGTTGTAAACTAATTGTAACGTTCCTTCAAGGTTAGTGTCTTAAGAAATGTGTATGGCAATTTAGATTGTTGTGGTCTCCAATTCACAAAAATACTGTCTCATGAATGATGTAAACTTAAATACCCCATTCAGTCAATAAAATAAATATACCTATCCCTACGGAAGTATCTTATCAAAGTAAAGAAATGAAAATATCGAGAGAATCGAAATTTAAAGAAATTGTCTTTTTCCTTGATTATCAATTCTTTCAATACCAGCAAGAATTGGGGGAATTAAGGAATCGAAGGACCGAAAATCCCATCCCTATTACATATGGTCCAATTCAGTTAGTTTGTTGAACATACCTACCCAAACAGACGGAATTATGGTATTTATTCTCTGATAGAATAGCTGAATACTGTGTTTCCACAATTGCCCAATTTCAGATAATTTTTATTATTATTATTTATTTATTTTTATATACCTAATCTTTTTAGTACAAAGCAGCTTTGCAATACTGCTGTTTACGGGCAATGTTTTTCGTGTATTTCAGTTACGAAAATCAAAGGTATGAACTCAAACTTTCCCAAAATGCCAAAACAAACATTTTATGTAAACAACCTTTTTTTGTCACTTAACCATAGAGATATGAATGGTAACTAGATAGGCGTAAATCTTTTGCTGCCACTACCATCATTCTTGCCATCTTGTCGATATATATCTAAATCACTGTACCACTTGTCCGTGGCTGTGCATGAGTTGATAGGCTTTGAGTGCAAAATACTGTATGTTGATGAATAACTATATCTGTGCAAGTGTCTCTGTGGACACGAATGTGACATAGCTAGCAACTCCTATCATGGCAGAACATGTGAAATGTTATTTTTTACGTTGTTGGATGTATGAAGTATCTGAATGTTTTACGGTCTAACCGTTTTAACTTAAATTTTGGTAAACACAGTTAAAATATATTGAAAATGAATGCCTTGCTTAATACTATTATAGAAATATGACAATCAAAACCAAACGTATCTGGAAATAAAATGTACACATTTTGACGATTGTACCTTTAAATTTATTTGAGACAAAACATCCGTCAAGGTGTCTGAGTTTGCTTGAAACATAGTTTTTTATAGAAAATATTCATAAATTCCTGGAAAACTTATAATCATATCAAATTTTGTGGTATTTCATGAATTTTGTGAGTCACTATTTTTAGAGAGTAGATATTATAAAACACTCACAAAAAACACTCTATACACATCTTCAAAATCTCCCTACAAATTTTCTCTACAGAAGACAGTAAGTACTTACTAGAAGACATCTGTGCAATTAGTTCTTGGTGTTCGACATCAATATGATGCTAAACACCACTAAACACTAGCTGTCATATTTTCCTGAAAAACAATTTGTTACATAGTGATGTGCCAATTGTTACATAGTGATGTGCCAAATCTCAGAAACCCTCAGGTCTCAATATCTGATAATCACAAACATAGCACCAGAATACCATACACTCCCTCATCTCTTCATTTTGAATTTTCCTGCAGCACCCTAGTTTGCTCCCTGGCCGCTAGAGCAACCAACCACGCTTACACCGGCGCCATTACTCAGTGTGCCATAACTTGTCACCGCGGATGATGCTGGCCTAAGCCAGCGAAACGTTGCACAACTGCACACTCATGCAGCAATGTGTTCGTCCTTTCGTGTGTCACTTTCAAGAAGTACTAGTCTCTGTGTACCTCAACCCTCTGTCCATTTATTTAATTGGTTAACCTAGTGGCAAGAGCTTTCTTCACGTACATTATTATGCAGATTGTAGAAAGGAAGTTGTAAATGTTCAGTTCCGCATGTCTGTGCTCCTATCACGGGATGAAGAGGGACCCACACACAAGCAGCAGACCACCAAGTCCCCACTGCTAGTGAGGCATGGACGGGATAAGGTCACTGCAGGCCGGCCTCGTGACACTGTTAGGCTGGTCAACGAGAAGAGTTCAAGGGAGCCAGATGAGGTAATCACCTAGCTTCACTGATATTAGTGCAGTTCTCAAGACATGAAAGTACATAGTGACGTAACAGTAGTAGTAGCATAATGTCTTCTGTCACTGGCAGTGATGTAGATCTCTGTATATGTGTATTTTCCATGTGTGACTTGATGGCTGGTGTAGTCAAGGAAAGCTACACTTATGTTTCTGGTAATAATAAGAAAAACTATGAGAGACAGAACCAGCATGGTAAGGAATTTGTGCTGCAGCCATAGAATATAAATATGTATCCACATTCATTTACCTCAGTTTCTATCTGCTTGCACGAGGCAATCAATCTTACAGATGTGATTTTCTCATCAGTTAGTAGGTATCTCTTTCCATGTGAATGTTCTTGTAACTGGCATAGTCTAGGATACATTATTTGAATGTCCTTGTACATTTCTGGCTTTAAACATACACATTAGTTATAAAAGTATATTATTTTACAACATTAAAATTTCTGGTACTGAAAATGATAGACATAAAGTTACACGAATGCAGGAAGGGGAGGAAGTTGGTATATTTACCTGGGTGACACTTACAAGCAAGAGCTACTGAAATGTAAGCATTATCATCATTGAAAATATGTAAGATAGTTAAATAATCACAATTTTATAAGAAGACCTAGCTAAATGACTACACTGGTTTATACTAGTACTGCCGTCAGCACTCTAGATTGTGTGTTTGAAAAGTGACATTTAACAGCTGTAATGTGACTGCCTCATAGATGGTGGATGATGACAGTGAGGCAGAGAAGCTCTCGCCCTTGCTGGATGCAGTCGTTGTGCCGCTTGATGTTGCTGACCTGCCACCTGTAGATGACCTGGATGAAGACGACGACTTGGAACTAAAAGTGGAGATGTTGCCTGAAGAGGAGGCGCATGTGTCCATCACCAGCCAGGGTGAGTCTTTGTCATTTGCTTGTACTAAGGTCCGCTGTTGTGGTAACGTTTGAGCCCCTTCTGTTCATAGGAGGTGTCCTTGACTGTGAAATGAAAGGGAATGGAGCTGAGGGAGGGGGGTAGTAGGCGGACAGTGTGCACACTCTGCTAGTGTTTCGTGTGAAGTGCACTTTTGCTGTCTGACATTGTTACCCCATAACATGCTGGCCCTCCTTCACTTCTTTCCATGTACCATACTGTTAATCCTTTGGCCATTGTGACGCCTCCAAAATTTTCTTTCGGTTTGAAAACTCAACGCTCTACCCATCCCAAACACTATGTGTTTTTCTAGAAATAAAACAGAGTGCTTTTACATGTGACAAGGTTCAAAATTTCTGTATTCATGCACAGTCATTATGCTGTTAACTTCAACTTGCATTTTCTGCTATGGTTTATTGATAAAGATTTTAAATTAGGACTTTTTGTGATCATTTTCTCTGCAGCTTTAATTACAACGATTATTAACAACTATGCAGACGTGATTTTTTATGAGATGAGTAGCTAAAATAAAACTTTGGATTTCACCACCAAGTACAAAATCATATTAATATGGAAGGAAAGGGCTGGCAGATGCTTCTGCTTTCTGTGCGACCACTCAGCACTAACGGGAAATGTTTAGATAAGGAGAGGAGGAAAGCTATCTTCCTTGCTTTGCGAAGACAGGATGCAGTGTCCGAGATAACTCATCACTGCTGACAGTAATTACCGGCCATTAAAATGAATGTGTTCTATGCTTCAGAAGCAGTGAATCTTTGTTTAGAGTGAGATGCCAAGTGAAGCTGGCTCAGGCTGAAGGAAATACGCCTGTATGTGTGTGTGTGTGTGTGTGTGTGTGTGTGTGTGTGTGTGTGTGTGTGCATGCGCGCGTATGTGGCGTGCTGATGCATGCAATAGGAGTTTACTGATAAGGGGTGCGAATGAGAGAGACAGTGTGTAGGGATAGAAGTGCAGTGGTTGCTTGTGCCTGCAGTAAATTTTTGTTTTTATTTACTTGTTACATCAGCGCCAAGGCATAGCGGACTCGGGAGGAGTAATGATTCTCGACCTTGACCTTCATACACAGTTGCGTGCCGCTGGCTCGTGTAGCAAGCTCTTCCGTACTTTTAATGGTTAATCCGTGAAATGCAGTAACCCTTGATTGTCTTGGTCCCGACTTTAGCGGATTAATGTTGTTCTACTGTATTATATAATCTATTCACAACATGAATTATGTTCTCTGGCAATATTTTTACTTGATAAACTGCTAAGGACTTCTCGTTCAGCAAAAATACTATGATCTGACATCGTATTTTCCATGAAAATGCTTTCAAATCGTCTTAGTTGAATATTTAGAGATCTTGAGGGCCGGTAGATCTTTATCACATGACGTTCTTGACCGGTTTTAGAGTAATATCTATGTTAACTAGTAGAGCCAAGGTAGTTTTCATAAATGCTTCTGGGGCCCAATTTTTGAAACTGTAGGAATGATTTCGCTAGAGAAATGTTCTACTCGATAGCGAGTGTCGAAGTGTTGAAAAACCTGTTTTTGAAACGATCATGGTTGCTATTGAGTGAAGGGAATTCGATTCCGATAATAAGATGTGGCATCATTGTATTTTGTGTGATGTCACTGCTGAGCAGCCAATCTGTGGGTAGTGCAAACAAGAAATGTGAAGGTTGGAACGAATATGGTGGTGTGTTAATTGAATATTAAATATTTATTTAGGTTAGAGCCAAAAAATTTTATAGAATGTGTTGCTTATATTTAAAAACCAAAAGTGAGATTCATTAGTAAAATAACATTTTTTTTGCTTTGCAAAAGTATAATCTCAGTACTTTATGCATACAAATTAAATAGATTTTATAATTAGTTCGCTTCAACTTTTAATTTATCACAAGAGTACAATTCTAGCTTGGCTTTTACAATTTCTTTAACACATGACTTCAGAGAACATTATTTTCTTAAATTCTATATTAGTAACAGTTAATTGTATTTACAGAGCAATGCTAGATATCATTCTTAAAAATATTAAAGTATCAAGCCTTTTACGTTTTAAACCTCCTACCACATGTAAATTATACAATGCAAAACCTTTATTAAATAATTTTTTATGTGTATACCCTAATTAAGGTAGTTTTTCTTTCCTTTTACTAATTATGGGACTTTGCATACTGTTTTTGATGCAACAAATTACTGTAAACTAGCCTTCGAATAACTTACTTAATGTGAAACCTCAACGAACCATCCATTTTATTCATTCAACAACCGCAAAGCACTAAACAAGACCGATATCTTTATCAGAATTTACATTCTGCCACCTACTTGGCAGGCGTATTAATTTTGTTACTTCGGGTCCAGATTCCGGTATTAATTCCACTACAGTGTGTTCAAAATTGCTATTTTTGATTTCTATTCCGGAATGACATTGTTCCTCTAGGGAAATCATTTTGACAGTTTCAAAAATTAGGCACCTGGCGTATGAACAAGCTTCTGGGTACCCAGTCTACTCAGCGCGGCAACAGATAGCATGGGAGCTAATTTACAGATAGTGCTTTGTGTCTCCATCAGAATGTGCGACAGTGCGGCGTGCTCTCCTGCGTAATTATTTTCTGTCACTTCCTGTGATATAAAAAAAATACTTAATTATATAATTTATGCAAACTTTTTACTACTAAATTACTGCCGTGAACGGAAAAAATATGTTTCGCTGATGCTTAAAAAACGCCTGAGTGCAAGGTATTTTTAGCGAGCAGTAACCAGTTTGTTGCACGAGAGCGGTGGCCTGCCAGCTACACTGGCCGCTGCCGCACATGTTTTATCATTATTTTACTGTTGTCTCGCAAACTTTTAATTCACTTTTCATTGCATTTTTTTGCCATGGGAATTTCCTAAATTTTCTTGGAGGAGCGGGAGAGAAAGTGAATGATAGATGTCTCGCAGTGTTAGTCATCACTTCTCGCTTGTTTATTGTGCACGGGCGACCTAACTCACCAGGCGCATGCTCGACGTGTGTTCCACTGGATGTTTTTAAAGTTTTTCGCTGAATTTTTTTCTTTGAAGGCTGTGGCTTACGTTTTGATAGTAACTGCAGTATGTTATTATTGTGGGCTAACAGGCATTTTTTAAAATTATTGTAAATTCGGACGAAACAATCCTGAGGAGTTAACTTTTTTTGTGGAGTTTAAAATATAAAATCTAGATATTGTTTTAGAGTAAACCTATTTGGTTATAGAGGCGTTTAGTTAAATTGGGGTTCTACTGTATTACCAACAGTACATAAATTAATTAAAACAAATGTGAAAGTAAATTCTGAAGTTCGCTGCCAAACTGGTTTTCCTTTTGTAGCATTACCAGTTCGAAATATTATTTACGTTTTTTTATAGGTCTGATTTATTTCAAAACATAGTTGCTGGTTGCGTGTGTTAATTAAGTTAAAGGTAGGAGCATAAAGTAGGTCTAGGATTGTGTTATAAACATGACAGAAACACCTGTGATACTAATTTGAGTGGAAATACAGCAGAAAATTTCATTTTGTGCAATCACAATTTTAATGGTACTGTATAATTATAATAATTGTTATAACTGTTCGACTGTTTGTCAGTCATGGTAGTTTTTTTTGTAAGTGCACTTCCTTTATGTTTAAATACTAACCATAGGTATTAAACACAATAAAAGATTGTGATTACAATATGGTTTTGCAGAGTGTTTCAAAATTGATCTATCTGTATGTATGCGTATTTAATTAGGTGACAATGACTTTCAGAACTGTAAACCTGTTAACTTTTTTAAGGTTCAATAAATTTACACTAATCTGATCAAAATGTGAGATTAATATATTTTGACTTAAAAATTGATGCGTGCAATTTACTCTAAAATTTAACAAGTATGTAGTACTATTTTACTCATTCCCTTCTTGAAATGTTGGCGAGTCTGTAAGTGCTAGAAGACAATGCGATTACGCAACAAAATAAGATATTGCATAGCAGCACAATATTCAGACAAGAAGATAATTTACAATTGCTAGAACTCTATTAATTTTATTTACAAAGTCATTTATTTTTTCAACAGTGCACCAAAATTAATTATACTTCTTTTACATGGCATGTTAGTGGTTGTCTAAATACATAGGGAAGCAAAGAAAAAAATTAACAATTCTCAGTAACGTGTATTAAGAAAAACATATTTAAACATGAGTGACTTTAAAATGTAAACACTCCGTTTCATTCAATGTACGTATGTGGTGAGCTGGATTGCCAGAAATGATATATTTCCTTGATACGAGTCCAAATTTATGTAGTTTGGTTACGATAAATGACCACTCACTTCCATTTTCAGCACTAAACACACACGTTAGTCTCTAATAGTGTATAAGAAAAAAAATAAATAAAAAAATAATAAAAATACTTGTAAACAATACTGTATCTGAATTTGAATAACTGAAAAACTATAAAATATAACTGGTTCACATATCGCTGGAAGAGAAGGAAGCAGCACCCTATTTTTTGAGTTTTTATTTATTTATTTTTCTTTATTATGAATGATATTTTATTAATTAGGTTTCAGCTCAATTTATGTGTAATTTAATCCTTTTGCTCTACTTGTTAATCGTGTAATTCCACCCCTTCAGTTATGTGTGCTGTGTGCCACTACATACTTGGACATCCGTTAGCCTGCAGCAAGTGTGTGCTGGAATGTACATCTGTTTGTAATATTAAATTACATCCAGTTGAAGTTCACACTTCGTTGTTCGTTCTCTTTGTCCGCGCATTGCTTGTATTCGCTGTATTGATCAGTGTGTCGGCACAATTGTTATAAAAATTATACTCTTTACCATCAAGGGTGTCCTACTTTTTCACGGCCTTAATGTCGTCTTGTGCGTTTTAGAACCCTTTATGCTGTCTAACAGCGACAAATGAAACTATCCCCCCAAAATTGTGCAATTGATGTGACTTAAGCGCACCACCCATGCGACGTTCTATATATTCTCACCATCCTTGAAGTATATGTTTTAGTTCACGCATCAGTTCGCTGGCAAGTTTTTAGCGTTTTCACAGCAGTTATGTAGTCAGTTAATGTCGTGTTTTCTTCTCACACATCATGTTTAGGTGTTTAGATAGATAACATCATGCAATGTAGTTGAGCTTTAAATCTTTGAAAATATTTCTACGCGACAGTGGATCACTTGATAGTTTTTTCCTCCCCACCCTAGTTCCGTTAAGCATCTCTTCGATGGGTGTGTGACATCCTTTTTTTTTTTTCTTTGCAATTCTTATGCTAATTTTATTCCATCCCTGTGTTGCAGAGTGTTTAAAATTTAAATTCCAAGTTCTGTAATTCAAGTTTTCGACTTCTATCACATCATAATCATGGTGGTCCTCTCGGCTACCCCTGCCCTTTTGCTTTGGATCTGTGCACCTGACATACTAGTACTCCTGTTTCTGCTGCGCATCTCTCTTGCCAGCCAGCTACCGGCCTTGTCCTTAGGCTATTCCTCCTATGTTATCTCATGGACCTTAGCTGCAGCTGACGTATCCTAATCAGGAAAACGATACGCATTAAATAATATGTCATACCAACAACTTTTATTACTATGATATCAACTTCAGATTTTACTTTATGATCAGACTAGCGTGTTCACGCCCCAAGGTTAGGACAAAACTGTTGTCGTTAGGATCCTTTATCAATATAATTGTAACACTACAAGAACTTAATCATTCGCCTGGCAGTTCTGTTGTAATTTTTATTATTGTGAGTGGAAGTTCTACTGCCATTTTAAGAATTTTAAATATTCTGCCTATTTTGCATTGTAATACAAATTAGTATGAGCCCATGTTTCACCAATTCTGCAGTAAGCTTAAAATAACGTGTCAGTAATTAATGGGTCTACCCTTTATTTGAGTTACCTTTGCCTTGCTTTTTTTAAATTTAATATTGTTAGTTTTAGCTCTGGGAATTTTAATCAATTTCAACTACTGGTTGATAACTAAGTTGCAATTTTGCTAAGTTCATTATTAAAATTCTTTGTCACCTCCTTGCTTCCTAGCGTGCTTGTCTTCCAGTTAAACAATGATATATTATTAGGAGGCTTATGCACCTGATGCATGGATGGTGTGTGGTGTGCCGCGCCTATTCTTTTCTACGTGAAACAGGTAAAGTTATTCACATTATGTTTATCTACGAAAAAAAACACAATGTTAAAACTAGGCTTCTATCATTTTAAAAATGCTGCATGCTTATTAGAAACACATTTTTGCAGCCCCTCAAAATGCCTAAAAATTTCTTTTTTAGACAGGTGTAACTGGAAAAATATCACCCAGATTCGTAAAACACGACGTTTAATTTTGAGTACTAGATTACTATTTTTTAAATTTACATAATTGTAATTGGTATAAGATTAAGATTCAAAATATGTATATAATCACATTTTTATGTTACTTTAAAATATGGAACAATTCACATATTCTACTAGCATGAATTCGTTAGATTAATAGTAATAATTATTGTCACATAGGCTACCTATTAATCATTATAGCTACTCCTGATAAATCATTGGATTTCGTCCATAGAATTAGCGTCTGTCTGAACACAAGAATGTGTTTTGGGTAATGTTGATGATTATGAAATTGATGATGGAAAACCCAATACCATGTACAAACTGGAGAATAATGTTGTTTTTGCAATTATTAACTTTTGCTAAAATTACTTTTAAAGTGAGAGTTTTATGAAACAAAAGAGTACAAAACTGGCTTTAAATTTCTAAGAACGAACATTCTGATGCCAATTTTTTGCTTATCATATTTATATGTTCTATCCAGTTTAACTTGATCTCTGTAAGGGCACAAAAATTTTTTATTAAGTGTTTTATAAATGTATAGGTTATATTGTGTATTGTAATATTTAATTGAACCAAATTATTACCCATATTGTTCTTTAGATTGAAATTTATACAATATGTTTTTAAGTAAATTTAATATTAATTCATTTCAATAAACAATAGTAATAATAATAATAACTATCGCACAAGGAACAGAAATTATAGATCATAGCCTTGTATTTATTTAGGAGTATTTTGTTTGCCTTTCATTTTCAGGTTAGTCAAAGGTACCATGTTGCTGTTGTTTCTTCCTAAGAGGATAAGTGGTTTGTTTGGAACAGCTGGTTACTGTGAAAACTTCTTTACTGGAATATTGTAATGCGTCCTTACATAAAAGTTTGCCGGATAGCTTCAGTCGAGAGTCTCAAGAAGGAAGATACAATTAAAAAGTCAGATTCTCGAGTAAATCACTTGAAGTTTAATGTAGTTTGTCCAAAAATAACTTGTTACAAAAAATTTACATTGCTGTACCCCTCGGGATAAGATGTCTGATGCAAGGTTCACTTTAGGCC
>PNEQ01058672.1:12869-50610 GCA_003012365.1 Medauroidea extradentata | reverse complement strand
GAGCTATCGTCGAGGACTACCTTCGACGAGGTCCGCCAGGAGGGTCGTCGTTCGGGGCCATTGTCCAGGTTCTGGGGGCCGTCTACAGGGAGTTTCATCCTATCGCCGGTGACCAGGGCTAGTTTCGCACCATCCAGAGAGACGAATTCAGGTCCTACTCCGTCGTACTGTCCAGCCGACCGACCTGTTGCCCTGTACAGCTGATTCAGCCATCCCAACTGACGAGGTTTCCCAACCGTAGAAGACGCCCGGTAAACGATGACATCCATAATTTATTAATTACTCATGCACAACACTAGCCATGAACAAGCCTATACAAATATTTAGAACTGGAGTGCCTATATGTTTCTCGTATCGCATTGAGCTACCAATAAATTAAACCCACACATACCCGCCGTGTAACGTTATGGTGCGAACTGAGAAGCCAATAGTGACCTCAACAGCCATATTCAGAATTTAATTGTCGGTCGCTAACGCGGTAAACCAGGTCATGAACCTACATATTTTGAATGGTCACACCATCATCACTCGTTAACGAATGATAAACGTCTCAACACACTTTGCTTCTTAAGGTTGTCTAGTTTCACCTGGTATGGTTCCCTCCGAGCATTACCACTGAGTAGGAAATGATAATCATAAAAGGTCAATTAAAGTTATAATTAAAAGAAACCTCGTGTTATTGCTCTCTGGGAATCGGGCATGTTTAACTCCACTGAGGCACAAACTGTGTTCTCAGACAACGACTGTATTTTCTCTTGCTTTTAAATTAGCCCTCAAATTAACTGTAAGGTAAACAGATAGAGGACTTGTCATAACCTTATAAGAAAAAAAAACCTTACATGCTGAAGTGTGTACAGGAGTGAAGAACCTAATTAGTTTTCAGATTTTAACGTATTTTCAATTTTGAAGATATTATTTTGACGGAACTATCGTATAAATACTTCAGGCATAGTAAATATTAAGTTGATTTATAGAAACAAATTCAGAACTGCTACAGAAAACTTCGATTTTTGATAAACTTTAGCGTAGTTTCATGAGAACAACTTAAAAATAGCAAAAAATTTTCGAGGTATAGTAATGTTGTGAACTACTTATTGCAGTACGAATATTTATCGAGAACTTTGAAATTTAAAACTGGTTCGACACATACTTGTAAAAAGCGAGAAATGTTTGTCTATTTTTAAGAAAGCTGAGAGTCAACCATTTGATTATGGGTATATATTTTTCTGCTAGCACTGTAAGTTGACAGCATTATATAACAAAAATAAATTTGCGTTAAAATATCTGTAGGATGGGTATTTAATTCCTGCTAAAAAGTGAACATCATCTGCACTTTCACTCAAAAGCTAGGTCAACGATTAATGCAGCAATGAGAAATATTAATGATGGACTAATTGGTGATATTTAGTAATTTTTACATTTATCAACGCTGTCACTCAATCTTGCTTCCATGTAACATTTGACTATTTGAGCTCATGGTGAATGTATTTTGTTTTTGGCTGAAAATATCATTGGATCACACCCAGAGTCCAGATGTAGCCTACTGATGGTTAGTAGAAAATTTTGAAAATAGACCTTGACATTTCTCGTGCACGTAAATGCATGACAATAAATTGGGAACCGTATTAAAAGTGAGTTATGAACTGTGGTAGCACGTGTCAACGTCGTATTAACACTTGAAGCGGGAATTTATAGTCTGTTCTTTCACGAGAGTTAAATGATTACAGTAATAATGAAATATGTATGGCCTGTAAAATAATGATTATTTATCGGCTGTGCGAGTTCCCTCAGCAGCCAAACGTGGCGAAGGTTGACATAATTAGGAAAAGAATGATAGCGGAGGGAGGAAGAGCGTCCATTAACAAGAGCAATTTCCTCGACAGTAAAAACAAGCAATTATTTCGCTTTTACAGTTCTGCAGGTGAACTGAATAGCAATTGCCTAAGTCTTAGTAAGACGAAGGTGAAAGACATGAGCTTAGTTATCACAACTGGTGCATGTCTAACTTAAATTGAATAAAACGTTCTTAATCGAGATATTTATTAGGCTTTTTTACTAGTATGTATTTAATACGAATATATAGTAGTCTGAAACTCAACTTCTCGCACTCTCTGTCTTGAAGACAGTTTAAGGTTATTACAAACGTTCTGTCGTTGGAATAATGCGAGTCAGTACCAGAGACGTGCTAATATCACGTTATTCTTTGGAGACAAGGTAGAATCCACTGACCTGTACTCACCTGAACACACTCCGCTCTTTCAAAAGCCGCGTATTGTCTATAACTGTCATATTACTTGACTAGATTCAGTTTCTTGGACGTACTCCATTGCAATGGAGTACCTCCAAGAAACTGAATTTAGTCATGAACTCCCATTGCACAGTTCTTTCAAAGATCATGTCATATTACTTATTGTGAATTCAAACATTAATTTTGCATACAGTGTATTGTAAACAATCTCATTGTTACTTAGGCCTCTTTGTTTATATTAAAAAGTGACTAGAAAATAAAAATTATCTTAAAAACAAATAACTAGGCTTTCAAAAGTGTTCACTATTTCCTGAATGGCCTATAAGTTCTTGCAGTGCTCAAATATTATAACGAAATATAGTTATTGACGAAATATTTTTACCAAACAATATTGTGGAAAATGTGTAATATATCAACATTAACAATTTTTTTAAATATTCAAGAGACCTATACCTCAATGAATGAATCTCAGCACTCCATGTGCTTAGTAGAAACCATGGTACATTTCTGGCTTTTAAAATTTTTGCAGATAATTCTGAAACACCTAAATTGATTATTTACGTCAGAGTTGGTACATAATTTATGCGCATTTCGTCTGTGAGTCATTTACATGTACTACAAAAACGTAAGAGTAAGATTATTGAAAAGCTTCCTTTTTTTTTTGCCTTATCAGGGTTTCTGATTTTTTTTGGTGTTTTCCGCATGAACTTAAAAGTCCCCTAACGGATACGTGTTTTTATTTTGTGTGAAAAGGCGAGTAATTCTTTTCACTCCCAATTTGTTAAAACGAGCCTCTTTCCTCCCTCGCTTCCCACACGTTTCGATTGTCAGTCCCGGAATTCAATTTCCGCCGTCAGACATCTCCCCGGCGCTTTGATTGTTCTGGTTAAATCAGCCACATAAACTCCCCGGAGAGTTTTTATTGTTTCTGTTATTTTTCAACCGCCCCTTTTACTGTGAAAACATCGCCCGTTGGGAATTCTTCCCTCCCGCCGATGAGTGATGTCATTAGGATATTAAAATTCTGGGAACAATTCAGGGGCGATTGCTGTTCATGTGAATCAGCTTGCGTGTCCGCCAAGGGTAGCGGTTTCTCTGTAATTGCTTGGAAATAATTTGTGTTTGCCAGCCTGATGAGAACAGCACCGCAGTACAGCTCCGATGTTGGACGCAGCTTTTGCTTTGATGCATGGAGCAATTTTCAGGAGATTACTTCGTGTATTACGGCTGTACCTAGGATATGTGTCATTTGAGTTACACAATGGTAAATTAAAATCTGTACAGCAATGCATACATAAAATCATACCCTTTCATACAAACAAACTTCACTTAATAAATACATTTATTAATGTCCAAGGTATTGTTTGCTACAAAAATTGAACTATTGTCTAATTAATTAAAATCTAGCTAACTCAGTACATTACTATAACCAAATTTTATTACTGTAGAATGATATATTCAAACAACATTTCTCTGAGTTAATTTTTTTTAAATAAGTAAACTGCCTCTTCTTGGTTAGAAGTTATGCGTTGGCTCACGTCTGAAGTATAAAACACGATACTTGAAACCACTGAAATCCATTTTTCTTTTAGTAAATTCTCCCAGTAGCCTGTATATTTTTGAAACGTTTATAGGGCAATATCAGTCGGTGCTCTAGGATTATGTATGTAGGAACGTCGTGGCTTCTTAGCACCACGATCACTAGAGACGGAGCCATTAGAACAAAATATCGAGTAGGAGGTGAACCCGAACGTAGTGTAACATACGCCACTCCCTAAGGAGATTACATGCAACAAGACCATACAATGGAGCTGCGACGGAATACAAGGGCGGCTTTTACTTTAAGAAAGTTGTATAAAAGTTAATTTTTTATCCTTATATTAAGCACAAAACATTTTGCGCAGCAATCTTTTTGTGCGATATTAACAAAACTGTAGATAAAGTAACTCAAGGGCAATTTCTTTTTAACTTGAAGAAAATAAAATTCATGTCATCTTCAGTAAGTAAATATCTACTGTTAATTAGGTTCCATTAGATTTCCCTTAAAAAAACGTCGCTGGATGATGTGTTTTTGTTTAGCTTTCTACAACCCACAAAACAAGGTTTATTCTGCTACAGTTAGGAATATTATCCAATTATTACGGACGAGACTGGCAAAGGGAAAATTTCTGCCGCTAGTTCGCTGCAGACGGCAAGGGTTGAATAAAGTGCGAGATGTTAATAGAATTAGGTTTGACTACGCTAACAAGAGAAGAATCTCTTGCTTTGAATATTATTTTTACTAAAAAAAAAAAAAAAAAAAAAAAGCAACGAAGTCGTTACAGTTCAATTATTTTATTTTATAAATTAAAAACAATTTTTAGAACGCAAAGTTCTGTCAACGTTCATTCATTTTTTTAACATGAAATATCAACGACTATGTTTGTCCCCTTAATGAAAACATTGCAATAACGGCTGGAATTCTCCTTCGTTGAAGTAATAAAACTGAGTTACTTAAACTGTAGTGGAATCAGCTTAAGCTACGTTAATATTCCATTAGTATTACGGATAAATTAGTTACAAACTCTTAGTCTACGTCGCGAAGTTTGGGATGTATTTAATTAATGAAAGACTGCGACGGATGTCTCGACATTAGTAGATGTTCTTGTCGTGCGCAAATGCGTTCTAAGGACAGACAAGAGCCCTGGCGCGAAGAAGTAACCGTTTAC
The DNA here is from genome assembly GCA_003012365.1 of Medauroidea extradentata. Taxonomy (NCBI): domain Eukaryota; kingdom Metazoa; phylum Arthropoda; class Insecta; order Phasmatodea; family Phasmatidae; genus Medauroidea; species Medauroidea extradentata. The sequence continues at coordinate 45,654 of PNEQ01058672.1, read as the reverse complement.
TATATCTGTGACCCGAACCCAGGCGGACCAACAGGGCAAGGGTTGAAGGTTTGTAAAGGATGGCATGGCGGGAGAAGAGGAGGGGAAGCTGACCTAGAAACTTGGCGGGCGACTGTCTTTACAAGCTGATTAAAGTTTCTCGCGATGGCGGGAGGGGTGTGGGCGAGGGAAGTGGAATGAACTTAAATGCAGAAATGGGGGAGGGGTTGGCCCCACGAGAAGAAAGATGCAGATGGCGTCGGGGGTCCATCTCCTCTCGTCGTGGAACTCCCGGCAACTTTATGTTTATCTTCGTGTCCGATCCTTTGTCCGAGGGACGTGCGCTGGACGTCCTGAATCTGGTCGGGAAGCTGTGAACACTTCCTCTACAAATGTCGCCCTCGGGGAAGATGGTGCGCGAAGGTGTTTTGTCTATAGTATTTTTAACGTTCGAAACTTTCTAGAACACGTGCATACATTTTTGTTACCATTCATGCTCTAAATAATATTCTTCAAATCATTTCTATAAGCGGTTCGGGATGAAGTAAGCACTCGAAAAAGCCCTGCGAAATTCCTATTTTCAGACAATTCGTATATTTCCGTGCCGTAACGGCTGACGGCGGGACATGTCCAATATCTCTAGGCACGTCACTCGATGTTTTGCGCGTATAAGATAAATTGTGTAGTCAATGGGGACATACACAGTTTGATGAATCAAATCTTTATTACTTATATGATATAACATTACGTCGATTTCAGTTGATTTTATTACAGAATTGATTTAAGTAGAAAAATACTAGGAACTATAGTCGCTATTTCGCTGCCTACCATACAAGTTTTAAGGCAACCAGAGTTAAATATATGCAGTAACGGCTAGTGATATTTTTTTAATGTTAAATTTTTAGAGCTTACTTTATCCTGAACGACCTATACATAGATACATTGGATATAAGTGAAAATAATTTTGATACAACTTGTTTCAATGCCTTATGTGCACACCTGCAACTCTGGCTCGTGCTGATTGGCAGAATATAATAAGGCTGACGCGTGGCTCATTTGACTGTACCAACAAGAATAATGTTAACGCGACACCATACGTCAGTGATTTGCGCGTAGGATCCTGAGACACAGAAAGTTACAATCTTCCAATACCTGACCATGAAGCAGAGAAACAGATTTTCTCATAAGTCACTGAAACAAATTGTTGCAGAATTCTTAACACAAAAAATTACTGGCTCTACCTATAAATTGTAAGTTACGGCTTTCTATACTTTGAGATTTTTAAATGTTTGTTGCAATAGGAGTTTACAGTTAGAATTTATTGGTTTGTGGACGTACGCCATTGCTCATGTTTTTGCTGTTAAAACCTGTGTTGGATGACAAATAACGAAAAAAGAACAAGAATATATTATATATATATATATATATATATATATATATATATATATATATATATATATATATATAAAACCCACACAAAAGTAAAAAAAAAAGCAATCCCGGAGGATTTGTTAAAAAAAAAAAAACTGACAAATCCTCCGGGATTGCTTTTTTTCCTTCTATTTTTGTGTGAGTTTATATTTGTTTTTCTTGTTCGTTTTTCGTTATTTGTCATCCAACACAGGTTTTATTAGCAAAACCATTAGCAATGGCGTACGTCCACAAACCAATAAATTCTAATTTCTATATTTTGTGATATATTTTGGAAAAATATTTATCTTTTAGGAAAAGCCAGTTATTCAGAAAAAATCTAATAATGAAAACATGTGAATTTTATTATTATTTAAATAATGTTAGGTTAAGAAATAAAAAATATCAGCAAAGTAGGAGTAAAAAATTTATCACTACTTATGCTATTTTCTCAAATATTGTTTTAAAATTCTGATTGGAAGTAGGTATCGTAAAAGTGTCACATAGATTTGTTGAAAATTGTTCTTGTTAGGCCTATGTAGCCTAATTTTTTCAAAGCAGAAAATTGTATAGTTTAGTGCTGGTTATCGATTTAAAGAAATGTTATCCAAGTAGATGACTAAACAAAGTTACATGATATTTTGCTTTGAAAAAGTTAGTCAGAAAAAAAAGCCAAATAATTTATTCCTTGGTTTTTAAATATCTGATATACTTCAGAATTAAAAAATATATATTGTTCGTAAACATATCGTTAATAGAAACCACTGGTCTTAAAATAACCTTCTTCGCTTGTTCATGAAAGGTGCTAGCTGCATCATGTTAAGTCAATTATTTTATAAGCGAATCCTCTACAAAAAGCTTTCAATTAATTGTGCGCAGGATGATTCACGTGTAGTCTCCGCCACACACACACATACACATGGGTTTCTTCCTTACGTAGATGATTCAGAGCAACAAATATCGCACACGTGTGGTGTTCCTGGTTAAATGTAAATCGGCAGTTGTTCTTACGTACAGTTTACTTACGAGGCGTATTTGATACTGGGTGGCAATGATCTGCATAATTCCCTAGACGCTTTGACTAGTGTGGCTAATCTGTGACTGTTGATGCTCGAACACAAAAACAATAAGGTTTAATGAAACCTCCATTGAATTATTTCCGCACTTTATTCGTCGAGATTCAAATGTTTTAGGTTACTCTGAAAATACTAGGAGTAGGCCCAACATTTTACTAAATTTCTCCTCCAGGTGATGTAACGAATAAGTCCTGTGTGTGACGATACTGCTCATGAATAATAGTGTATTAACAAAAAAAAAACATTTGAAATTCTTTGCATTTTAACTCTGGAGGCGAAATGTAATACGGCTTGTATTTTCTATGCAGTTATATTTTATTAACAAGACTTTCTTTTTATTGTTTACTGGCAGTGGCGGCTCATGGGTTGTTGCCAGGTAGGGCTGCAGTTGCCAAGAGCTGTACATGGTTGTGCGCTGGTTGACTCTACAGCCACTGACACGATGATGTGCAGGTGCCCCTTACTACTGAGTGGTTACAAAACATCTTAGTATCCGGCAAATATTTCATGGTCGTTGGACTACGGCGCTTTCGTCAAGAGTGTACAGTTACGATTATCTGCAGCCCCATCTGGCAACAACCCACGAACCGCCACTGTTTGATGGTCTTAAGGATTTTGCGTCAACTTACAGGTGAGAAAGCAGAGGAAACGCCTTAATAGCTAGTAGTTAGTTTTTATGTGTGTGTGTGTGTGTGTGTGTGTATATATATATATATATATATATATATATATATATATATATATATGACAAACCTCTAATTTTCGATAGGTAAAACTCAAATAAATAAATGGACAGCAAACAATATACTTCGAATTTCAACTAAAATTTGCGCTAAACGTCTAATCGAGGTTAAGGCTGCTCAAGTGGTGCGCCCGAACTGGGTAATCATAGGCCTAACAAACATCAGTCATTGTAGAGATGGTCAAATTTTGCGAATTCAATGACCTACATGTTAGAATCAAATATCATATGCATACTCAAGCCCTGTCTATTAGTTCATTGTCTGCTGTTCCACTGAGTAGCAGCTAGTGGACAAATGGTCGGGACTTGAGTATGCATAGGATACTTGAGTCTAACATGCAGATAATTTAATTCGCGAAATTTCACCATCTCTAGTCATTAGTGTCCTGAAATTCCGGAGCGAAATAAACCTACTCAAAACGCCTTTAAATGTGATGCAACGAGTTACTATTATTCTTACTTTTTTTTTTAATTTATGTAATGTGCATTACATTTGCTTATTTAGGATAAGGACATACGCTATAAAACAAACTCAAATGCTGAAATGTCCAAACTATATACGATATATCAAACAGTACAGGGACAGTATTATTCTGTGATTTAGGCCTCATGGGAAAAAAGTCTTTCTTCCTGGGTCACATTGCACTCGTTAGTTTGAACTACGTTTATGAATATAGCATATTATTAGCTATAATATTTTCAGTAATAATTATTTTAAACATCCTGTATGTCACTGTTTTTTAAATCTATTACGATTATTAGAAACAAGATTTTAGATTCCATCAAATTTGGCTAAAAAATTCCTTTTCTAGACTACTGTGTCTGGTTAAATACCAACTCAGGGCGCGCCGGCCGAGTGGCCAGACAAGTCGCCTACCACCAGACGGTCCGGGTTCGATTCCCGGCGGGGTCAGTCCCGGGATATTCGCGTTCGGGTATCGTGCTGGACGATGTCGCTAGCCGGCAGGTTTTCTCGGGGATCTCCCGTTCCTCCCACCGCTCTCATTCCGGTAATAAATCTGCATTCTTAGTACGACACCCTGTCCCACGGATATCCTACTCATGCGGTGTTATAGATTTAACCAACTGGAATCGACAAAATAAACAGTCATGCGATGGACTATAAGCAACACTTGCCACAATCAATTGATATTTACTTGGCTTAAACTCACATAATAAAATGTGGAACAGTAAAGCATTGCGCACCAGTTGAGTGTCTTCAGAGTACAAGTGATATACTAGATTCCATACGGCAGTCAGGTGCACCCTTAATGCCCCATCAATTTTGTGCCTCGCACTCACAACTGACGTAGTATATGTAGGAATTAGACAGGCTGTCCCTTCGGCTGATCGCCTTGCGGTCACGTGCTTAGTAAATTATGCGTGTAAATTTGTGTGAAAACTAATTAGGAAGATAATCTACGTAATGTCACCGAAATTTAAGGACACATTTAAATTACGTATGATCGGAACATGAATAGCAAAATATGCAATATTTTGAGCTCTTTAAGATTGACATAATTTGTAAACACAAAGATTTTACTATTCTATACTATCCAATATTTCACACTATGTGTCACAAACAGAAATATGTGCAACTATATTCCATACAATTGTCTCTTAAACGAACGAAAACGTTTATACAAGATAGTTACAAATTTCATGTTAATATTTTGGGAAACCATCCTCACATCTTGAGGTACGTGCGGGCTGCTGTTTTGATGATTTGTCTTACTGTACTATGCGTTAGTGACAGCGGAGTTGCGTACAATATACAAGACTGCTGTAACGACGTAGCACAGCAACGTGATCCAGTCTGTGCTATGAACCGTACATCAAGTATTGCGAACTGTAGTACAGAAACGGTACACTGTAAACATTTTCTTGTACTTTTACAAAGAAAATCTTTGGAAACCCAGTTGCCAAAGAAATTCCTTGTAAAACTACAATGGTTATCCTTGTAATAAAATACAAAGTATATGTTTATAAAACTACTAGGACTAGCCTTGTAGCTGTACTTTCAATAAGGAAAAAAATAAATTAAAATGTTCATTGTACTGCATAAATAACATTGAATTTATTTATCAAACATGTCTTCTGTACCACTCAGTTTTTATTTATTTGTATACATTCAGTGTACAGTTCAGTAATAATTCTTTCTTTCAAATCACGCAATTAATATGAGGATTCACTTTATTCCAGAAAAATTCTATTCAGAGTTTGTGATCTTTGCATAAGCAATTTCCGGCTAACTTACGATTTTTGTAGACTACACATTTTTCCTAAGGTTTTTGCAAACAAATTCCTACTAACATTATAAACTAATGATTTTACAAGGAAATTTTTTCAACTTTTACACAGGTTTGTATAACTACGAAGAAGTACCTTGTCATATTTTACAAAATAGTTTACAGTGCAGGAACTGTCGGTATAAGTACAAAGAATTCCTTTGTAGCATTACAAAGTTTATCTTTGTAACGTCATAATGATTTTACAAAGAAAATATTTGTACTTTTGCAAGGATTTGTAAAAGTTCAAAGAAAATCCTTGTAAATGTTACACAATTTTTTAGAGCGTATATTTCTGGACCTATATCCATATAACATTTTTTGTTCCTCAAAATGAGGAGACCGTTGCCTTAAAATATTGATAAACAATCAGACAACACCTTGTAGTGCATTTTGATAATCTCTAGCAGACGATTTGAAAAATTACATCTCGATTATCTGACAACCCTAACCTTCCAAGCGGAAAAATGTCAGAAAAATGTCATGCTGTCCAGCCTTGGAGGATACGCACTGCGGTAAACTCCAGGCGGGAAGAAAACGCTTGCAGTGTTAAATTTGTATGAGGCACCTGTGACGAAAGATTTCAAATAGTGCGAAAATAGACTTAACAATTTTTGTAGGAGATTTTCGGAAAAGAAGAACAAAGAGGTCTACGATTTTTTCGTTCCGCGAAAGGAAAAATTTTCAATTGACTAAGCTATAGGAATGGGAGCAAATCACAGTATTTGGTGTGCGTAGCGAAATATGACGAGTCAAACGTCAGTTAATAAAATATTTTTTTAAGGAATAAGAAAATACTACTGGTAACAAATAATTACTTTCAGTATGTTTCTGTTTGTTATATGAGAAAAGTGTGTATTGTTATTATTGTATTTACCAATATTAATTTAAAAGTAGGTATACATTTATCTAGGTATCAGTTAAATAATCAAAACCATCATCTTAATACGTTAAGAAATAAAATAGTCGTATCTGTCACGTTAATACAAACCAAGCCTTGAAATCTGTACATAATAATGGAGTGGAATTTTAATCACATACCTTACAGTATACTAACAAATCTTGTCTATAAACTTTTCGTAATGGAGTAATTTTGTTGGTGAATGTTATACAGGGCTAAATTATATGTTTTGGAAAAAATAACATAATGTATTAAACCGTATTTTATATACTATTGTTTCTTTTGTGTATTAAAAAGCTAATGCTGCACGCATTATGTCTCTATATATAAAATAAAGTGCCCCACTCATTCATTCATTCATTGATCAACGCACAGTCCAAACCACTGGACCTAGAAACGTTAAATTTTCAAAGTAGCTTCCCCTCACGGCGTAGGCACCCACTAAGGAAGGATTTTCCGAAAGTCAAATATTAAAGGGGAGAAAAGGGGTAAAACGTGTTTTCACGGAATACTCGATAACTCTGTAACCTGATAATATATTGTTAATATTTTTACTTCAAAACATTGCCTAAGCAAATGTATATTTCATAATTTATCTATTTTTCGAAATTCGGAAATTAAGGGGGTAAAAAGCCGTTAAGTGCGTTTACAATAAATCCTCTGCCTGTCTTAAACCACTAAAAATATCCACGTGATCTTTGCATCTGAATAGTGCTCATGTAAATGTCTAAAAAGAAGTTTTAGGTTTTTTAATATTCATCCTGGAAAGCCTGTAAAAAAATGAAACGTGTTTTCAATTAACCATCCGTATCTCCTGAACCATTTGAGATATCAGAGTGTTATTTTGCTTTAAGATGAAGCTTACGTAAATACCTAACAATGTGTTTTAGGATTCTTCAATATTCGTCCTTGAAAACTGGTAAAGTAAATAAAACATGTTCACAAGTAATCATCCGTATCTCCCAAACCATTAGAGATATTGAGGTGGTTTTTGCTTTAAAATAAAGCTTATGTGAATATCTACAAACAGAACTCCGGATATTTCGAAATTCGACACTAACGGGAGTGAAAAGTAGTTAAATGTTACAGAACTCCCGAAAAGTGAATATTGACCACGAAGAATTAATTCAAAAGTTGCAATCGATGTGTCCTTTGATCTATAAAAGACAGTTATTCAATATCATAGAGAAATAAAGATGAATTAAAAACAAAGAGGTTCTGTAATTAAAGTACGCTCAGCGAAGTGACTGGATAAAAGTATTTGTATTTGTTGTATTATTTAACAGTTCACATTTCTTTGCTTTCGAACATCATTGGGGATGTTTTCTGTTTAATTACGTACTTCTAGCTTGGTGTGTTGAACTATGTTTTTCTTTTTCAGCAATATGTCGTTAATTCTTTGGTGTCAGAATTGCACGTTCGCACATCCAGTCAATGGGCTTCTCACTAATGTAGGATATATTACGATAAACATTTTCTAAGTGATCAGCAATTTTCATTACCACTCTTCCTAGGCTTGCAGGTATGATAATCTGTCCATTTGACTCAGGATATGACCCATCGCCGATTTTGAGTTGAGGGTTAGAAAGTTGCAGAGATATAATTTTTGATTGATAAATATATGCAGAGAAAATAGTAACACCGACAATTAATGCGTAGTTAAAAGTTAGTTACTCTTTTCTGTAGTACACGCGGGCAAAGCCACAACGAGACAGCAAGTAACATTATAACTTGTGTGAGGATTTTAAAGAAAAACTGTGCTAAATTTGTAAAGGGAAATTTCATATCAACTTTGTTTATGTTAAAAAGTACTGACGAGTCCCATAGACTCGCTCTGAGGCGACAAGCGGGCAATAAATAATCAATCAATAGAAATGATGATTTATTGCGGGAAAACTTGACTGTTTGCTGGGTTTCAACACACGTTCAGCTTACCAGAAGATTACTGGCTTACGTTTGTGCGTGGAGCTGTTGCCCTATTTGACTGAGCCAATAACAATACCGCTATTGTAATATTTGATGCCTATTTCTGGTATGCAGACAGCTACGTTGTGTCAGATATATATCACTCAATCATACATGTTGCAAGAAACTGCAGAGTTTTCCAGGGTATGATGGCACGAAATTTTTTTTGCGTTATCCCATCATCTCTGTTAATCAATTTAAAATGATTCCTGTTGAAAATATACAGAGACCATCAACCAGTCTTTTACAAGAATAGACTTGTAAAATATGCATGCGAAGGAAATATTTTTAACTATATTGTGTTGATATTTTTCTCATGCAAGCTAGAACCATACGTATCATACGAAATTAATTCTTGCTTGGTGTGTTCACTGTTTACAAATGACGAATATAAATGTATGTATAGTGAGCCCAAGTTTAAACTCAACGTTCGTTTCGTTATTATTATTTTGTATTTCGTGTATTTTTAGATTTTGAGAAAAATTTTTTAGATTTGCTATTATAACTCTATGTATTTTACGCTGCAATACAAGCACTGGAGATGAATATTTAACTTACATTTAGGCACCAATCTGTCCAAAAATATTTATATTTTTAATATTTTGTACTGATTGCGACGTAAGTATACATTAAAAGTCTACTGAGATGTTTGTACCATAGAAAAATAAATGAAATTCACGCTATTACGGAAAATATCAAAATTCTTGCTCAGCTTTTCTTGAAAGCGAAATAATAATAATAATAAACCGATGATCAGACTGATAGCGAGCCTTGGTACATTATCTTAACACTGACGCCTAATTAAAACTATTCAACTCGTGTTTCTTTAAATTTACGTGTTTTTACTGTTGGTATTTTAACGAATGGAATACGCGCATTTTGAAGAAAACTTCCTGGAAAATTCATGTTGAGAAATTATCACCCCTACATTCCCAGTTCTTGTTCTGTCAGAGACGTCTATACTTTTCCAATTTGCGAAGGATTAACATCCACTGAAATTTCTCTCTTTTAGAGATAGCTCTTCTCAAAGCGAGGCGAGAAAATCAACAGAACATCTGTGTTTATTATTCACAAGAGGGTGAATTAAGGAGAAGTGTAAAGGAATTGGAAAGACAAATAGCCGCGAAGTACTAGTTCTCTTTCTCATAACGCGAATTCTTGATAAAGTCTCGCAAAACGGAAAGTTTTCTTCGCGGTGGATTTCAAGCAATTTGCAAGGAGGAATATCAAACTTGGTTCCCTGGTATATACGTATGCACAAAATTTGAACTTTATAAAAGCTTTTGACAAATGAGCCAAGCAATTAAGATGAACTATAAAACAACTGCATGCGACCTTCAAAAATTATACAATTTCTTCCGTTTATAACATTAAATAAGTAACCAATTAAATTGGTATGACTAAATGAGGCTTGAACCAGTAATAACTTAGCCAAGAAAACAGTTCTCGATATTATAAAATGATAGTCCGTGTGATGTAATTTAATTAAAATATATTCGATATTTAACAATAGACAGTTCTTTGATGAACAATCCTGACATTACATACATATTTCTAAAAAAAAAAAAATATATATATTTTTTTTCAGTAAAAAATTACTGGTGTGCGTAATACTGCATTTCTCTTTGTGAGATAAACTAATACATCTTAGTAAAATTAATTAGTGCAGGGAAAGAGTATATTAAATTTTCATCTTAAATGCTTTTACTGCTTTTGAATAGGAGTTGATAATTTCTTTTCTTTTATAATACTGTATCAGACCTTCGAACAGTTTTACTTTCGGAATTTGATGCATTTTCATCACAAACTTTGAATAAATTTCCAATTACAACAATGGCAAAAAAAAAGGACTGGTACACTGACTAGGATTTTTCCATACGTAATTATTTTCAAACAAAATTTCTCGCGTAATGATAAAATTATGTTTACATTTAATGTTTGTGGTTTACTTGATTGTTTACATGTGTAAACCTGAACGTCATATTGTTTGTAACTTCCTCGAGTTTAAACTTGGAAATTAAATACTGTTTATTGTTTAAAAAACAGTAGAATGTACAACATTAATTAATTATTGAACACCTAGTACGAACTAGTAATGAGCACAACTAAATCACACATCGTCAAACTGAGATAATATTTCCCGACTTCACTAGGTGTAAATTTGTTTACGTCTCGGGTAAATACAAAATTCTCTATTGTAATAATTACCTAAACCGATTACAAAGTATTATCATTTAAAAATTATCTGAAAATGGTAATTTTTTCCACTTTTTGCAATTTTTTTAAACAGAATAACATTTCTTTATAGGTATTTATACATTTCAAGCTGCAAGCAGTGACATGAATTTTCAATGTGATTTATTTAACTTAATTATATTAATTGGTTTTTGCGATAGTAATGAAGTAATATCATGCAAATTTTGACTTTGAAATGTAACTATGTGAATACTTGCCTATGCCTTTTTTTTTTTTGTTAGAGGAAAATGTTATTTTGCGCTACGCCTATAAGACTAACACTATTCCATACAAATATAAAATTATGATTATACGAGCATAACCTCTTCACCAGTTTCTCAGGAGACCCGAACAAACTCTTGAAGCTTGCGGTGTGCCGTATTAAAGGAAAGGGCCGCGGGAGCGCTACAATCGGTTATTTAACTGCCGTTAACGAGGTCGTTACGCGATAAACCCTCTTTCCTCCTCAGGCTCTGCCGCGCATAGCTAGCACACGGCTACGAGAGAGAGCATTTTGCCTCTGCAACCTTCCCCTCTCCTGTAACTACTTGCGTCACGACAATATTTCAGGATATAAAGCCCAGGGGGTGCTTTCCCTCCGCATGCAGCAGCCCGGCTGTGAAACACCCCTCCCTCCCTGTAGTCCTGGCCTTTTGCTGCTACTCCTCCTCCTAGCGACATTTTGCTCCAGCCTCCTAGAGGGTCGCCTCCGACATTGAGTAAACACGACGTGGCCAAGATAGCGAGCGAGTATTCATCGCGAGCATCTATCATGGAAGAAACTGCGTTAGGAAGGGTGTGTTTCACAGGGGCGGGAAGGCTAAGGGATGTGGAAGCTGCGGAACTAGACTTGAGAAAGTGGGAGCGAGGAGTAGTATGATGTTGTGAGAGCATGTATCCTTACTTGTTGATAGAAAAACCAAACAAATACCGCAGCATATTACCGGTAAATTTATGAGTACTAGAAAATCAATTTTTAAACTAAATTAACTACATTAATTTTAATTATTTACCGGAACTTGGGCCTATTTGCTCCAAAGAACTAACTTTATTCCGCTTAAATTTGAACCATGCCATACATAGAAGAACCCAGTGATATTGTAATGTAACTGAGAAGATTTAGGTTCAAGGTTAAGCCGTGGTATTTAACTTGATTTACATATATGGCAGTCTTTCAGAACATGATTTCATAAAAGATCAAATCACTAATTAATGTATTCAAGTATAAAATGTACGTGTTTGCTACTAACATCACAATAATAAAAATAGTATTTGGCTCCTTTATGCACAACATGGTTCAGTTTTGGTTTTTTCATGTCGTTGAGGGAAGGACATTTTAAATGTCATATGAATTGATTGAATGTACTTTAGGCACTCAGCTCCAATTACCTGTTTATTCACCGAATTCTCCCAAGACTAATATTTTGAGTGGGAAAATTTACGTCGTAATGAGTAAAGTTTTACCTTATTTACAGTACAAATAATATGTAGTAATAGCTTATCCTCAGGCAGCTAGGTTATTTTTTGCACAATTTTTTTAAATATAGGATTCACTGGTAATATGTCGTGATATAAATTAATATTGCGATAAATAACTTTGCGGGCTTCACAATCTTGGGAAGGATCTGTATCTCTAGTTCACTAGGTTACCGACAGAGAGCAGAAGTTTCGGCAATAAATGATCAAAGCATCAAATATAAGACCACAGTTAAAATGTTGAACATATTTCTGGTATTGAAATTCGAAGCCTTAGTATCACGAAGTACGGTATGCTTACCGTAATCATAGAATTGTCTAAATTATCCTTTAGCACGTTTGAATATGTTGCCCGTAACTATTTTATTCTTTGAGTGACATGGTTTTATCGGTTAAGGTGAATACACACTGCAACGGCATTAAGGAATAATACAAACACGTTTATGTTGTTTAATGTGTACCTCTTGTACCCAATCTGCTTACGTTACTGGATATGACTCTAACGTTCTATTTAGATGAGACGATCTCATTTCATAGATAACGAATAATGATTCACATGTTCACTAAATGTTTATTTCAATGTTTTGATTACGTATATATTATATTGAGAACCATGCTTGAATAGAAATATGTGTTAAAACTTGTGAACTGATTAGTACTTCAGATATAGCTTGAACAGTAGAGTAATCATAAACTACAAACATAACTCACACATTAAAATAACTTTCTTAATATGACAATTCCAACATAAGTGAGGACTTATGTTACTAAGCGAAACATGTTTACTGTATAATCAAGATTTCAAATATTTTAATTAATTTATTAACTATTTGAAGCCATATATCTATTTTGAAATTTGTGAAACTGTGCTGCTGATACATACAATTGGAGAAAACTAATTTCTTGGGAAAGTAACTTTTACTATTTATATAGTACGTTTAAGTTGAATTGTGGTGTTTCCGTTTCAATACATACACGTGTAAAATTTAACTCTTTATAAAATTCTTTGAGCAAGATAAATTTTTTGGTTGGGCGCAAGGTAAATATTTTAGTCGCTAAAGAGAAAAAGCAGATGAATCAGTGTTCACGAGTGTTCACAATTTAAATACCTGCTTACGTGAGCTTATATTAGTAAACGGTTTTTTACGGATTGAATACAAAAATTAAGAAGAGTTTTTCACAAAGCCATATGTGAAGGAATATTCTGTATATAAACATATATATTATTGTACTAATTATTTGATTCATGAAACGTGCATGGAAATGTTTCATAAATTCTCATTACAGTATTGTTTTAAACAATGCCTTAATCATTAAATCCGTAACTAAAATAATAATTCTCTCATAAATTGTTGAAATGAATTACAACTGAGATCCAAATCGCAATATAAAAGGCAAGAAGAAAAAATCTGATAATGTAACGTATTTGTTGTACTCTATTTCGTGTAGTGCCAAGACAATTATTTATTTCCTCCTCTTGGTTCCTAATATCAATATGTCTAAAAAATTAATTGAGCTATGTAAGAGAATAATTGCGGCCCCATACTTTCTCCCCTTCCTTTTATGGTCTCTCTGGTAGAGTATTTTTTAATTGACACTAATTATATCATAATATTAATCGAAGTTTTAGGTGTCATTTCAAAATATTAAATCTGTGTCAGAGAAGTGTTTTGCTATCGGAAAGTCAATAAATATAAAGCGAAGTATGGTATTCGCTTGAGAATATCCAAATAATATATCTTCTGAGAAATAAATGAAAAGCAATATCTGGCTGTTTTCCAAGACTGTACCAAGCAAACCTTACTAATTTGTAAGAAACTCACAACAGCCTAAACAAGTGTTAGTAGCTAAAGCAAAGTGCCTCGTATGGTATGCAGCGTACTGTGGCTGCAGTGTTTTATATTCGCTTCTCCTTTCTGTATTAGAATCTCGGACGTGACGGAAATTTCAACGTATAATGCGGTAATTACACCATTCCTGTATGTTTCCGCCATTTGCTCTATCTCCGACGACCTCGCTGTCGACGAGACTCTATGCCATGCTTTTATTACATAAAATTGAAATTTGTTCCCTGGAAGAGACATTTGTCCATGTACTACAAATCAGGTACACATGTTTGTTACAAATTAACCTGTCGGTTGTACAGCAAAATTATCTTGTAAATGATATCAACTCCTATGACCACAGTTTTAAGCACATATTGTATAGATATTCTTATTTTGAACAAAATCGAGTTAGGTTTTCTACGACAACTAAACTAACTAAAAATATGTAATAGTTTATACATAAAAGTAACAAACAGTTTTCGTGCCTAATAATTTCCTTTCTTAGTTTCTTGCAAGGTTAGAAATTTCTTACCCTAATTCTATTGATTGAAATATTAATCAGATTATTTATTCGTCATGTTTACAGATTTAAAAATACCATAAATGTATTATTATCCGTACATAAATAAAGCAAACAATTAATTATAATTTGTTGTGTTTCGAAATAAACCAATATCTTCGTTAACTGGTTTCGTTGAAATGTTATTCGCTATGTAAAAATATTCTGTTACAAACGTTACAACAAACACATGAACTGTACCTTCGGTGAAGCTGTTTGAGAAACTAAAATTATGTTCGCATTGTAGCTCGGAGAAAAGGCATTCGGTGGAAATGCGAAGTGGCGTGGAAGATTTGTTCAAGAACTAAAAGGTTGAGGGAGTTCAACTGTGTAAACATGTTGGCTACACATAATGAATAAGCCCGCGGTTTTTTTGTCCGTCCCAGTTTCTTCCGCGTTTCTGGACAAGATTTTCTCCAAGTTTCGTTGCATTTTGCTAATTAGGATGCAGCTGTAGGGAGCACACGAGCTAGATAATTTATTTAACTAACCGTGCACCCACATTCGCCAGCAACTTAATATACAATGTTTTAATAGCACAGTTGGGTAAATGCGTGCTGGTACGTGAGGCGTCTGATTCCTCTTGTAAAATAGCAATTATAAATTTAATTTTTTAAAACGTTTACACATTTGGTACACGTTTTACCGTTCACATAAAACAAAAGAATATCGGCTTTAACTAAACGTTGTAAAACATGAATAACGTAATGTACAAGTATAGCTTAATATACCGCTATAATTCATTTTGAATAACTAGCAAACATGAAAAAAAGATCACTTTGATATCAACTTGTTCTCCAAAAGATTTCAATGTCAATTTACATGTAGTCAGTTAACTAACGATGGACTGGTGTCGATTTATGCCAATTAAAGACTTTTTTAAACACACAACTCTGAACATCGTTTTTTGAAAATATCTAGTGTGTACGGTTATGCACAACAAGTCAAATTAAATGAAATCAAGTTACTGTAAGAACTATGACCACCGAGAGATATATTGACCAAAAACATGATAAATTTCAAATTGATTCTTATTTATCTGTTTACTGTTAACTATTTTTCAAATTCGGTGTGGTGAATTTCCAGGGTATTATTTAAAACAGCTGTCTTTGCTTGAATTAACTTATTATGTTAATTAGTAGTAGGAATAAATTATTTTACAACGCCTACCTGTTTTGAAATAATGTTTAAAGTACATTAAATGTTTTATTTTTAGTGAAACACTATTTACAAGTGGGCCAAATTTAATCACTATGATTATTATTGGAATAATAATAATTTTTTTGCTCTTCTTTTAGAAAAAATTGTAATCTGCATATTTATTGATGTAACTATTATGTATGTATTTCTTTTACCCTTTATACTCAACGATTATAAGTTTTCAAAGCTGTCCCACTGAATTATCTGATCACGATTACTACAGCTATCATAAAAATAGTGTGACAGTAACAGTGCCGGGATGGCATTCATTATTTATTATAATTTGGTAGGTAGAATTTTTTCCTTTATTAAAATATTGTTAGTGACTTTATAGTGCAGTAAATAGTAGAAAATATTACTGTGTTCACTCCAATTATTTTATGGCTTTATGCGCATTAATTTTCGCGAAACGAATTTGAGTCTATTAAAAACGCTCATCGTATTGGAGTGGAAATATATATGATCAGCGCTTAAAATAGTGCTCTTAAGGAGAGGGGGTGATTTACATGCTAAATTCTTTTTTATAGTTTTCTTCAATAACATTTATTTAAAAATATTTTTGGTAAATGTGACAATGTTGAGGCATAAAATGTATTTGCGATGAATTTTGTAGATCATATGTGTTATGTGTTCATCTTATATTGGAATTGTTATCATACTTGAAAGTTGACCTTTGATTTCCTAGCAATGATTCTGCATGACAAATTAATTAAAGATTCCGGTATAATTTATGTCCAGGAGTTTATCAATAATATATCCTACGTCTCGTCAAAGAGAAAATTTTGATAATACAACTTGAATAAATGTTTTGGCTCGAAAACAAAAATATAAGAAAATTATACAAAGCGAACTTCGGAAATGATGGAATACAAGAGTGAGAGAAACCGCTGAGGAGCAAAACGCCCGCAAACGTAATCAATTAGTGTATTTTAACGTGTTCCAGAAACAAGCTGTAATATTTTTCTGAGATATTGTTACTTTGCTCGCGCTTTCTGTCTGTAACGGGGATGAGAGAACTATAAATTGTCAAACTCCTGCAATAAAGCGTGTTTTCAGTGAGCTTCTTAGCTAGTGACAATTTTCCCATTTTCCTTTATGAACAACTTAAAATATACCTAATATATTCAAACAAACACATAACATGGTAAATACAAGGACGGGAATAATTCGTCTGTAATTTTGAGTTGAATGAACCTAAACTAAGTGTTCATTTTTTTAAAGGAATATTTTAATAAATGCACGCTCTTTCAAACCGCCCGAGGTAAGTGATTAAGAGGGTTGGTTATTCTAGCACGTTATGTTTTACTTATAAGAAAATTTGAATATTTATCTTCCTTCCAAAGAAATTTTATATTCAGTACCCAATATTTTGGTAAATTATATAATTTCTAGAAATATAGCAGAAAAATTACAATTAATCATAATTTCTGCTGCAAAACTCAAGAACTACCCGGATGAGGATCAAATTTTGATCGCCGTGGTGTGAGGTGTGACGTGACAACTTCAAAACCACAGCCTCAAATTAGACACATATGAATTTACTAATCATCTATTTTTTTAATGTTGTAAGACGTATTTCATAATAATCTGCTCTTAGAAAATATTTGCTGGTTTAATTACTCTTTGTAACTAAAAAAGCAAACACCTTGCTAGGATAACTAAAATCCTAGCAAAATGACTGTCATTTCACATAATGTACAAGCAGTTGATTAGTAAATGTTTTAGTACAGAATGAAAATATATACTTTAAGCGCGCATACATATAATTAAAATTTATAAGTTACAAGAAGTGTAATTTTCAAACGGAGCGCGAAATAATAAAAAAAAATTGAAGATAGACTAAACGATTACTGTAATATGGTATGTTCCAGACAAGGACTAAAATGATTATATTTTCCTGGGAAGACCTACGTTGTTTGTTCTGCTAGTAAATAGCTTATGAGCTACTAGTCATTTTCTTATTTTATTTTTGAGTACAACACAGAATATTAACTCATGAATACAAACACATAATGCAATAAAAATTTCAGTCGTCAATATGACGAGCGGAAAAACTATCGGTTTGTTAGTCTTAAGTTGGATGAATGCTCATTTAATGTTCCAGACAAAGGTTATGGACTAACTTTACGATTATTTTTCGTTTCAAATATTCTGATAAATTCATAAAATTTTAAGACAAAAAAAAGTACGGCTATTCCAGCTTTATTTATTTTATATATAAGGTAATTCGACTTTTCAGATACTCTTCCGAAGAAATATTATATTCGCTACAAAATTTTGGAGAAAATTACATATTTAAATACAAACAAGGCAGAAAAAGTTTAGCTGAACGAATTTTATTTATTATGCTTTCGGTAATAATAATTATAAGGTACGATTAACACACAAAGCCAGAAAATTAATTTTTCATGTTTAGCTCACCATAACTCTCACAATAAATCTGCGTTTTAATTCCAAGTAATGTTTTAAATCATATACATGTTTTGTCAGAGAACGTCTTTTCCTCCTATGTGGTCGGTTGAGCATCCTTCAGCTGTTTGATGCCTTCACGGGGATCAACAAACAAAAGTAGCCTTCGCAGAAGCATCAACAGCAAGCACTGCACGTGACGTCTACATTACGCAACACTCTTCAAGTATACAATAAGTGTCATCTGCATGATTGTTCTTCACGATTTGCAACTCACAGGCAGCTGGAACGAGCAATGGGATAACACAAACTTGTGAAGAGGACAGTAATATTGTTTTCCCTATTGTTATTTGATCTTATTGGGGGTGAAATTAAGGTTACAATTACTCAAGTAAAGAACACATTTGGAATTTGTAAAAGCTGCTTTCATCTATATACATCAAATATGTTGTGCTATGCTTAATACTCTTACATAAAAATAAATGTTAAAACAAAATAAGAAGTAACTTAACGTGTTGTAACTACTAATATTTGTATATTAATTTCATTGAAACAAACATTAATGGAAACAAAATAACTTATTTAATTAATAAGTATTGGAAATAATTATTACCCTCCGAATCCCTAAAACATTTTTCATTAAAACTATATACACATATCTCACACATCTCAATATATAAAACTAACTGTCCCGTTGCTTCGCCCGCGTGTACTATAGAAAAGAGCAAATAACTTTTAAATACGTTTTAGTTGATGGTGTTACTATATTCTCTGTACATCTTTAATTTGCGAATTACCTTAAATTGGATTGTATATATTTACGTAAGCAAGCAATAAAGAAAAGATAATTTTTCCTGAAATTAATTTTGAGGTATTCACGTAAGCTTCATTTTAAAGTAAAAACCAACTCGATATCTCAAACGGTTCAGGAGATACGGATGATTAATTGAAAACATGTTTCAATTTTTTACCGACTTCCCAGGACGAATTTTGAAAAATCCTAAAACAAACATTTTATACATTTACATGTGCACCATTCTGATGCATAGATAACGTCAATATCTTAAATGGTTTAAGAGAAATAGAGGATTTATTGAAAACACATTTAACGGCTTTTCCACCCCTTAACTTCCGAATTTAGACAAATCTAAAAACTATGAAGGATGCATTTTCTTAGGCAATGTTTTGAAGTTAAAATATTAACAATATATACCAGGTTACAGAGTTATCGAGAGTTTCGCGAAACCACGAATGTCATTGTATAGAGATTCTGGATGAAACGCTTAGTAAAAAAAAAAAAAAAAAAAAACTTTTTTACAGTTTAATAACACTTTTATTTCACAAGAACTGTTTTGGCGAAAATGGTCTTATTCCATTGAAGAATATGGACTTATTAGTTATTAGTTTTATTATCCGAAACGAATATTACATTATGATGTGCTATTATAAACTATAAAAATTAAATATATTGCATGTGTTTGGCAAGAAATTGCATCAAATACTTATGATTCGGAGAACATTAAAAACAAATAACACGTTGAGAGATTTTGGCTTGTGTTAATCTTTCCACTGACCTTTTGGCAGTGTTGCATTTGATGAATAGAGAATCTGATAAACTGAATTTTGTCCTTGGATAAAATGGAACCGTCACGCGAAATTCACGTGCAGACACGAAAGAAATTTAAGCCACTGCATTTTGTTACGTGACTCCATACAAATAGCAATTAATGTCTTTTGCTATAATTTAGTTTTGTGTATATTAATTCTGTTAAGTATGCTGCAACAATATCAGAATCATAATAACTGGTATCTCTTTAACAAATTCCATCCTATAGTTCGTGACTGTGTGTATGTTTCACGAGGTCATATAAGTGTATTTTATTATGTTTACAAAAATTCTCTTTGCACAGTGCTGTCAGTTACTTTGTTCCCTAATTATTTGCTTGTGAACAATAAATACAATGCCTTTAAAACGGCTTGAATGCCAAAAATTATTAATCTTACATTCGTGCACAATATGTATCCATATTCAACTTGCATACACTACCTCTTCCGACTCCTTGTCCACTGACACCGGTGAAAACGTCGCAGGATTGGCTGCTTACACCTACGATAAGAGAATCAATATATCAAGCGTCCATATTTCTTATACCATGGGCGTACCCAAGGGGGTGATTTTGGGGGTTCAAACCCCTTTTCAGAAATGACACTTCATCTAGGTATTATATTTTACATTACAAAAGGTAGAATATACCACAAAAACTACCAAAATGTTAGTAAAATAATGTTAACATTACACTTAGATACATCGAACGCAGATGACGTTGAAAGATTTATGCAAGATGAGTGTTCAAAATCCCCTCCGAAAACTATTCCTAGGTACGCCTACGTGAGCGTCCTGAACTACGTGTATTGGCCGGAGGTCACTTTCTGTTCAGTGTTACAAGGAAGAGTACGTTCAGAGCGAGTGCGCTCTGTGAAATGAACACGACTATGCGTGGTAGACTTGTTAAATCCCAAATTCTTGCCCTGTACCGTTCAGGACTCTCAACGATAAGAAATGGGCACTATTAAAACGTTTATAACTTCGTGATTCTCAACAGGTATGTGCAGGTGGCAGATTTCAGCAGTCAGTCCTGCGATATGTTCGCAGATTATAGTTGACAAGGATTCCTACGAATAATGTACAACAGTACACATACTAAACTAACACCATCCTGATAATCACCTTCTTTGTCTCTACCACATCCATAATTTTCACCTGGTTTTTTATATCTTATACGTTTCTCTTACTGACTCGTTCAAAGTAAATTATTTGCTCTTTCAGGAAATTATCAACAGTGAAAAATATTTGATAGATATACGGTTTGTCCAGAAACAAACACATAATGAGCACAGCATGCGAATCCTTGGGTATGTTAGAGATGAAAATGTAATTGACAAATTGTTGAATGATGGCATTTTACGTGCGCAATATGGCACCATAGCATATTATTTAGTCCTCTCTTGCGCTCCACATATATCTTACTTATCTTAATACTACTGTTTTGACCTGAATCTTACAGGCACTGGTTAAAATCCCGAGCAGTCCAAACATGAATCTACGATTTCTTGACGTACGCTACATAAAATAATACATGGGCGTGGAGCGCAAGAGGGGACTATATCCGTGCAGCGTTGCCATATTGTGAATGTAAAATGTCATCCTACCACATTCTGCCGTTAACATTTTTGTCCCCAATTTAGCCCAGGATTCAAATGTTGTACTTATCATGCGTTTGCTTTTTGACAACTTGCACACGAATAGGCTTACTCTGAACGAAGACGCTATTTATTTCTCACAAAATCTTAGCGATTTCTCATGGAAATATTTTAGTTACAAATTTTTATTAGAAGAATGTTTTTGTTATTTAAAACATTTGAAATACGAAAACCTTTCAACGAGCAATATTTAACATTTTACTTGCTACTGCCTGGTTGACGCTGTGAATGACCTTCATGTTGAAAAGTTTTCTTTTGGGTTCTTTAAAAAAAAATAAATAAAACTGTTCAAATGTTACAATGAAAGTTGAGTAATAGTTGCTCTTTTTTTTGCACACGTGAGTTGCGTATTGTTTTCGATCAATTACCAACTTTTATATTTTACATACAGCAAATAGAGATTACTTTGTGAAAACTGGAGGTGTATGAGTCACTTAAACTGTTAATTTTGTGCAATATTAGTAATAAAAACTTAAATTTTATGTGGATGGTTTTAATATATGCTTTACAATAATCAAATAGTTCATTTTCTCTTACTCTAATTACCAAAAAAAATTAGACATTTTGACTGTCACAAAGTTAACCCTAACGTAACAAATTTACTTTGGTTTATGGTAACAAATCTTACTCAGTTATTTATTGTTTATGCTATGGGAAAAACATTTGCCTTAGGTGGTTCTGCATAATTGTCTTAATGTACGTGCCTTATCCGACGGCCCCGTTCCCTTCAAAAAGTTAACTGTACATGAAAGCGTATTCGTAAACCAGGTTACGAAATGTTCCTAGGCCTACGTGTCCGTGGTTTTAAACGCTGGGGCATAATTGCGAAGGCACGACTGGCGTGGCGGCTTCGACCGCGCCCCTTGCCAAGTGGAAATCGATACGACGCCGTGGCTGCTCGCGTGCTGCGGGAGTCGGAATGCTTTACCGCAGCAGTGGAGAGCGAGAGAGAGAGATATGTAGAGAGAGAGAGAGGGAAAGAAAGGAAGAGTTCGGCGCTTTCGAATGCCAGACGCCTCGCGCCCGTCTGGGAAGGTTTCTGTGCAGTCTCATGCTTTGTTTAGAATTATATCTTTATAATATAAACGGTAAAGTGAGCACTATTAAAATCCATCTTGTCAATGATAATTATTTAATAATTTTATTTGCCTGACCCAGCATGTCAAATTTTAAGTATGGTATAATCCATACAGTGTCATTGTTAATTAGGTAGCACTGATTATATTAATAAGTGGCAGGAAACTATAAATAAACCGAAAGGAAAAAACGCAAGGGCACCAAAAGTGTTAATTTTTCCTGAATCACCTATAAGTTCTTTGATTTGTGTGTCTACACAATACGAATCAGAGCTAAAAAAATGTTTTGCAACAATAACTTGCTTGTGGTTGCAAGCATTTGGACAACAGATGATAGGGACGGACGAATTGAAATGAGGCGGAGGTTTTTTTAGTTCACGAATCTGTGTATAGAGTCGCTGCAGTCAAATAGAAAACAAGCCGTACTAAAATGAGTTGACTTAGACGAAAACTTTGAATAAATTCGTCTCCTTCAATGTTAGCTATGGTTTTAGTCATGATGCTATCTTAAGTATTTGGAGGACTTAAAAAGAAAAAGTTTTAAAAATTTTGACGGGAATATTCTATGAATCGTTACAAAAATTATCATACAGATATGCCGTCTTACTTTACTCCAAAATAATGAAGTAGTCAAATATGTTCAGTACAACCAGACAGATCCCCATGGACACAAACTATGTTTCCCACAGCGGACTGTGACGTCAGAGGCCGTGTACCACTAGAAGTTCATTAATTCAACAAATATCCCAGATCATACAGAAACGCTAATTGTACTAAATCATGCAAATTCCAACCCAGAGCAGCCAGTTGAAAAGTGTTTTACATACCAGCATGATATGCAAAATTCTTTTATATGTACAGTTAAGTAACCTCACAGAAGAGGGATAATTCCGTGCATTATTTGAAGTTAAAAATGTCGTACACATGTGTGTCACTGTTTAAAAGTAAATCGTCAGCTATACTGCTACGTCTAGTTTACCTACGCGGTACAGTTCACACAGGGTGTCATAAAACTATCTCCACATTTCCGGAAACACTTGACTGGTGCTGTTTACCTACGAATTATGAAGCTAGGATACAATGAATAT
Source organism: Medauroidea extradentata (assembly GCA_003012365.1). Lineage (NCBI taxonomy): Eukaryota > Metazoa > Arthropoda > Insecta > Phasmatodea > Phasmatidae > Medauroidea > Medauroidea extradentata. Next base: position 22,163 of record PNEQ01058672.1, on the reverse strand, counting down.
GATATGATAACATTGATATATTTAAGAAATAGTAATTATTTTATTGGTCATGGTTCACATGTTTCCATTTAGTCTGAAAATACTGGAATAGAACCAACATTATATTTATGCTTTGTGCTCCAAATTATGTAACGAATAATTCCTGTGTGTCACGATGACATGGTTTGAAAATCACTCATTTTTGTATATTATTTTATAAATTAGGTGTAATTTCCGTACATGGATAATTTAATGAAATTTGTTCTATTTGACTCAATCTACCACCTCTATCATTGTGTTATATTTATGAAATGCCACATTATATAAATATATCAACTTTTAAACGTTATCCTTATATTAAAATAATAGGGGTGGCCATCTTGGTAATGGACAAAATAACTTTACTATCAGGTTTTGTGAACATTCCACTTGTCTATTAAAGAAGCATACCGTAAGGAAAACAAATGCTCTCTTGTTGCAAGCTCCTAGAATAAACCATTTACCAGAAAAGTTCACACAACCGTTGCTGTGACAATAGTGGAACGCCTGGTGTGTAAGAAACAAGTGCTACTTCCGTAAAGGAATTACTGGTTTGTACAATCTGTGATGCAGTTTTTTAAAAGCATGCAACAAAATCCAGCCAAATCAACTGCGACCCGATACATTTGTAACAAGATTGGTTTAACATTTTCATAAAATGTAATTTTTTATTTTGAGGAAAATTTATGAATTGTTTAAACATGTTTACATCCCTTTTGTAAATTCTAATATAATTTAAATACATTTCCAATTGTTTAATTTATTTGTTTATTTTATGAATTACAGAAACTAAGTGCTATGCAAAAATGATTTTGCGACCATTGCTAGTTGTTTTCGGGAACTCCATTTCAGTTATTAAGTAAAATAAATAAATAAAGCATTTTTCAAAATGATAGTAGTTATTTCAGACTGTACTAAAAGTAAATGCTTTGTAGTTTATAAAATTCACGAATTGTTCTCTTCTAAATAAATAAGATATTGTAAAAATGCGACATAACTAAATGTTTTTACCAAATTTGCCAAGTCGAGCATAAGATTTCTTAAGTTAAAACGATGGGTTTTGCAAAATACTTTTAAAGAAACTCCCTCAGAGGTTGTTGTGAAGAAACTCCATCAGAAGTTACATTTCCTGAGAGCACACTGCGTGTACGAACCAATAATTTCTTAGCGGAAGTTCCTCTTTTGCCTACATAACATTCGTTTTGTTGTCACAGCAACGGTTGTGTGCATTGTTCTCGTAAACGGTTCATTCAAGGCGCTTGCAGCAAGGGGCCTTTTTTTTTTGTTCCTTACGATATGCTGCTCAAATATACATAATTAAATTTACCCAAAACCAGGCGGCAAAGTAATTTTTTACAAGGGTGGCCACTGTACCGTATGAAATACGACACTACTTAAATAATATACATATATATTTTTTTAATTTATGTATCCTAAATTCAGGCTAATTAATTGTTTTGCATTATTATTAACTTGTTTAATTTATATTAACCATAATTGGTGTTATAAACTAATTTTTAATTCATTAATGATATTTCAGAAAGTTCACTTTCAATTACAGCTACTATTTAATGCTACATTCACGAGCCGACCCTAGTCGCGCTACAGTGTTATTTTATTTTATTTTGTTTTTGTTAGCAGGACAGTAGCTGCTGAGATTTAAATTCCTCTGTCCGTTGTTCTGTCGGAGGCTTCATTGCACGTGCTGCTGCCGTTTCACCGCGTGATTCAGATGCAGTTTAGCTATTCTGATCACGTGACTGTCGCATGCTACTGTGCTTCGGCGTGCATTTTGCCGATGTGGTACTGTTGCTGATCATTTTCGATGCTCGTTTGTTCGACGTTTCTGCAGCTTCTTCTGATGCATTTCTTAACACTTTTGCCGTCAACCACCACATTGTCAAGGCGAGTGTTCTTGGTGTTCCTGCCTTTTTGGCAGATCTGGGCACTTCAGTTGCCATATTTTAGATTTCATTTACATAATATAGCGAAATGTTGTATTGTAACATAGTTAAACTGTAGTGCTATATTAATTTTTTTAATCTTTAATTGTGGTTGCTTTGTCTTTAATTTCGTTACGTGATTCTCTTCGCCCTCGTGTGGTGAGTAATTATTCCTACGAGAGGTTATATGTTCTATTCAAATTCATCTTCATATAATTTTTTGGTTAATTTCTGTGTATAGTGAGGGTTCACGTCATGGCCGATTTTCGTCCTGGCCTATTCACGTCTTAGCGTTTTCACGACTTGGCGTATTTACATGCTCGACAATTGTATAGCTGACCTGTAGTCTTTACTACAGACGTCCAGTCTTTCTGGCCAATTTTGGGGCCTTTGCTTCGCCTATTCGCCTTCTTTATTTCGCCGCTGTAACTGGGAAATATGAAGTCATCCCAGCGTGCTGTACTCTTCTACTGCGGGACTTTGAACAGATAAGCCGCAACTAAATTTATATTTTAAATCTTTAAACTAACAGTTGTCACATTTACTATTTTTAATGCAATGTTTTGTATGTATTTAATACATAATTTTAATATCAACATAACATTTTATAAAGCCTAACGGAAGTATCCAATTTACTTATAGTTTGTTTTTTATTGGTTTACTACTTCATTGATTCGGACGTATGGTATTTATTTACCCTACAGAATGGGTATTTGTTTTGATATTGTTTGTATAAATGAATATTATCAATTTACTACTTACATTTAACATTGCCTACAAGATTTGGGCTTTAATAATTAAATTACAATTGCAGTAGGTACTAATGGAGTATTCATCGAAGTCAGGAATTTTTTCGTGAATTTTATTTGAAGAAAAAAAAAAGATTAAAATATTTATATTATAATGAAAATTAAATAATTATTTTGAGCAACCATAAATTTCAGAGTTCTCATTTAATATATTTTCCTGTGGTGTCAATTGTTTATTATGGAGGGAGAGCCTGTTTAATTATTTATTTAAAAAATAATTTTTTTGCCCATGTGTATGTAGCCCAGCCCTCATTTAATCGTACTTTGCTTCCACTTTGATATTGTTTGTTTACGACTGCTTCCTCTGATTTTTGTGTGCCACGTTCTGTTCTCTTCTGTGTTTTTATTGGTGGGCATTTTGTGATGTTTATTTGCCAGGGACTGTTGATTTTGCTTTACCATTAATGGCGATTTTTAAATAATTCATTAACCTACCATACGCAACCGGCGCACCGCACCATCTCTATAATTTTCAAGAAAGGAAAGGTTTGAATGCTGAACTTTCTATAAGTTAAAAATTAAAATTTAACACCTTAAATTTTTTGGTATTTCGACTAAATACTATTTTTAATACATATTTTCAAGGGCTTATGCCACCATTAATATTCACTCGTCTTTGAAGAGTCTTTTATAATGTCGGCTTTCTTTAAACGGGAACCCACCTCCCGGAGTTTGTGCTGTAAGTGTCCCTACATCATTTAAATACTGGAAGTAAGTAAATTAATAGTCCAAACACCGAGATGTAATTCCTCATATAAGTAGGAAGACATTTTATAGGACACTTAAAAGACAAATGAAATGAAGGTACGAGCCCTAGAAAATCGAATTTCAGAATAGTATTTTGACAAAATACAAGAAAAGGTTAGGAGTTAAATTATGATTATATTGGTGATGCCAAGTGTTATTGAGATCTTTAAACTGTAAAAAATGTAGCCATAGCACCTAGGTCTTAAGTGTTGGTGAGAGGTGACTTGATGTATGGAGCAGCGCCGGAATGAAAGGGCGAGGCAGTGGTAGATACCCGAGGAAACCCGTCGACCAGCGGCATCGTCCGACACGTTTTCCACATGCAAAAATTCGGGCATCGAACCAGGATCGCCTTATGTGGGAGGCAAGAGGTCTCACTCTTCGACCACCGCACCCCCCTTCTTTTTTTCGTGAAAGTAATAGTGGTGGCCACCCTCACATTGCATTAAATTACTTCGCCGTTAGGTTTTGTGAACAGTTCATGTTGTCTATTTGAGCTGTACATCGTAAGGAACAAAAATGTTCCGTTGCTGCAAGCTTCTACAAAGCACCTTTTACTAGAAAATTAAATGCAACGGTTGCTGTGAAAACAACACAACACCAGGTATGTAGGCGAAAAGTGCTACTTCAGCCAAGGAGTTGGTCTCTACTTGGGCCGTGCTTTCAGGAAATCGCAATCTGGGATGCAGTTGTTGAAAAACATGTGGCATAATCCGTAAATTTATACTGGTCTCGACTTGGTAAGCTGGCGACAAATTTAGTTTCGCAAAGTTTTTTTAAGGCTTTTTTTAAAGAGAAAAGTCCGTGAATTTTTATAAACAACATGAGTCGCAGAATCGTCTTTTAAAAGTTTTTTGTTTCCATCACTCAGCGAAACAAACAAAATAAACAATTTCAAAACTTATTGCAATTCATCAGAATGCACTTAAGGTTGGTTGTCATGTACATATAGTTCCTGGCTTTTTTTTAACCAAACTGGTTGCCAAATTAACCGAGTTGAGCATAAGTTTTTGTAACTTTGATGAATTTCCGAAGTAGCACTTTTTTCTTCATATCAAGTGTTGTGTTATTTTCACAGCGTCGCAGAGAGAACCAAACTTGTCCAAAGGTGTCCCATCACGCCCCAGGTGACCGAAGTTGGTGCCCAGTTACGGCATATTCTCAATTATATCGACTGCAAGTAAAAAAAATAAATAGAATAGCAATGGTTATTTGGCATAAGATAAATATGATAATACAATAATATCCTTATTGTTTTAAACTCATGAAAATGCGTGATCATGAAATAGGTAAATTTACTTAAAAAGGATGTAGTTTATGAGCGTAGCCGAACCTTTTTATTCGTTACTCTACAAGAGGAAAAAAAAAATCTCTCTCATTCCAGACAATTTTAGAGAAAGGAGAAACGTATGATGAATGCATATGATGCGGTAAAGTGCATATTGAGAAAAATGTCAGCATCAGTAGACTGACTGAAAATACTTAATAACTGAGCTAAGTGGAGAGTTGTTCAAATACTCGTCTAGCATTCGGTAGAACCCTAGTTTTATTCCAGTGTCTGGCTGTCCTTGCTTGTACAGTATTTCCGAATTCTCTCCAGGTGAATGCAATTATGATTCCTTAACACAACCTAGGCTAGTTTCCCTTTCTTTTCACGGTGTACCTCTGCCCAAAGCAGCGTGGAGCTGTTTGAGTACTAGAAAAAAACTACGAAAGTAATCAAATTATTAATACGGTTGAAAGTCGTAAAAATTTTACTGCATTACATATATAGATCAGCGATGCCCTCAGAGATTCATCGATCACATACACACACCAACACACACACACACACCTACACACACAGCCTACATACAGTATCTAGGAAACCACCTTATGGGCGAGGTCTACCACAATTTTCATCATCTTGTTTTTATTTTTATACTTGTAACAGTAATTTTATTTCTTCCATGTTTTAGACATAAAATATGACAAAATTTTGCTCTTATAAAATAATTTTTTTGTCTCGCATACTTTTTGCGTAATGGCTCATTAAAGCAAAAAATTTGCATGTATCCTTTTTACGGACGACACTAAAAAACCAACTCACCAAACTGAAAAAAAAAATTCACAGTGAATAACAATGTTGTCGGCTACAAATCCAGCTATGCTAATCCACAAAATAATTAATTTTTGTACATTAAAAAATTATTATTTTAAATTTCAAAATTTTCATTTAAATACAAAAATATTGTATTTACGCACGTGACATTGTAGCCTGTGACGTCTTTATCCACTGTGAATTTTTTTTCAGTTTGGTAAGTCAGTTGGTTTAAGTGCAGGCCTTAAAACGGAAACATGCAAATTTTGTCTTTATCAAGCCATTACGCGAAAACTATGAGAGAAAAAAGTTCATATGAGCCAAATTTAGTCACATTTTGTGCCTAAAATAAGAAAAAAATATCTGGTACATATAAACACATGGTGATGAAAATTGCGATAGAGTGTATGGTAGATAAATAGACGCTAAAAAACAATTTTAGATATACATGTTCTTGGTAGCCAATATGGAAATACTACAAACCAACAAACCTAGATAATTATATAAGCCAACTTTATGAGCAAACATCCTACCAGAATTATGCATTTGCTAAGAGGCATGGAAAGGTAAGTATTCGAGCGAACAACTGAAATACTTAATCGTCGATGAAATCTGATCAGCTCGTCATAATTCGGTGGGGATTTTTTGTTGAGTAGATACTCTTTTAGCGGACGTTTATTTATGTAACAATGGGTGGAAGTATGTTTTGCTTTGGAGTAAAAAATTGAACATGGTATTTAGAAAAATAAGGAATTGGAACCACAAAATCCATACAGTAATAATTGAAAACAATAATTTTTATAATTTTTAGTACGATAATATCCATGATTCTATAGTAACCGAATTTAAAAATTATTCGTGTTTTAATTTTAAAATAATTTTACATCCGTAAACCTCTCGTGCAAACGTTTTCGGACAGTAAAATTACTGTAACATAAAAACACGTATATTGTACGACAACTTGCACCGCAATTAAACGTATGAAATTTCGGTGTCGGCGATTGTACATCAGAAATACGTTTTTGCTCAGAAAGTTGGTAAAGCCTATTGTCAAAGATAGGTAGCTGTTCTTTTTATCTATGCCAATGGACGACTTGAAAAGAGGCGGAGCTTCAGTCTGGTGTGGGATACAATAATTCATATCTCCATGGATACCGTAACCGAACATAACCTTATTTTCGGTGTTTGGCTTCATATCTCCCGGATGAGTTGTATGTCAAAAAAATTTATTATTTATTTGGAATTTACCGTTTTTTCATGTAAACCTTGATCTTATGCATTTGCGTATCTTAACCATGAAATTGTAACTTTTTTTTTTTTATTTTTTTTATTTTTTTTTTTTTACTCTTGCATGCACGTCTAACATTCAGAGGGCGTATTCATCAAGTCGTCCAGTGACTCGAGAAACCCAAAGTTTTAAACTGATCATACTTTCAGCGTTGAATTATATACCACGCCCTCTTATATGTACGTATTTTTTAGGACTTTCATGTCCACATAGTGGGAGACACTAAAGGCGCGGCTACTGCAATTTTCAACACCATATTTTAATTTTTATATTTGTACCAGTTATTTATTTTTTTTTTTCTTGTTTTAGATACAAACTGTGACTAAATTTTCCTCTCACGAAATTTTTTCGTGTCGCATAGTTTTTGCGATACGACTCGTTAGAGCCAAAATTTGTATGTTTCCGATTTAGGACGGCATTGAAACCAACTCACCTACCAAACTTAAAAAAAAATTCACAGTGAATAACGATGTTGTGCGCTACAAATTCAGCTATGTTAAACCACAAAATAAAATACTTTTGTATTAAAAAACGTGTTTAATTTTTAATTTTTTTTTAATTTCAGCATTTTTATTTAAACACAGCAATGTTTTATTCTTTGTTTTTATGTACGTCACATTGTAGCCTGCGACATCTATATTCACTGTGAAATTTTTCAGTTCGGCATGTCAGTTGGTTTTAGTGTAGTCCATAAAACGGAAACATGCAAATTTTTACTTTAGCAAGCCATGAGAGATAAACATATATCACAATAGCCAAATTTAGTCACATTTGTGTCTAAAATAAGAAAAACATTTCCGGTACAAATTAAGACTAAAAACATGTTGATGAAAATTGCTGTAGACCGCGCCCTTTTACCGTTAGATATCCAACTAGCATCCACGGTTATCTTTGTGAAGAGCGTCTCATGTTACGCCAGTATTTGAGATAGCGAGCCGGCTGGCTCAGGGTGAAAGGGTCGCAAAAACTTTACCTGAGTGGAATATATACGGCGGGAGGTTTGTGTGACGTCATAAGGGCGTATCGCGGCAGGAATCAGCCGCTCCGGACTGCATTAGCAGTCAGATTACACCGACCAACGCCCCTGCGAGCAAGCAAACACACGCCCAGCTAACTTGCCGCGAGCATTAGTTACACCTCTAACTTCACAGTAGAGGGTGGCGCGTTTAGAGAAGTAGAGTCCATAGCGCTTAGAGGCGATAATACGCGTGGTAAGTCAGCAAATGTCAGCCTTAGAACCCATGCGCTTTCAGGCTCGTCGTAGTCCATTAACTCATAAATTAGATCTGCAAATGATACTATTGCATGCGTCTAAAACGAAAAGATTGAACCACATATTTAATTATGTATTTTCCTCTTTTATCTAACTGGAAAATGAGTGCTGAAGCAATAAAAATACAATTTTTAGAAATGTCCACTATTTTTTTCTCTTCAATTTAATACAATAGGACTAAAGTAAAAAGTGACATCTATAGATAATAACTACTCATATGTCATGGAAAAATACAGTTTTCCCAGAACAGTCATATCGTTGGCTTACTTCTAAAACCTCGTAAGTCAATTTCAGCTAATTTTACAGGAGAGGAAAAAGAAAATCTTCGTAGTCATGCTACACCATAGGTACGGTGTTTTTTTTTTTTTTATTTGAGTATAGAAGAAAGCTATCGCATTGTATATTTAGCAGATTTTAACCCTGGAAGTGCAAAGAAAATTAGCACCAAAATCAACTGGAATACAAAATTTGAAAAATCTGGACTCACGAGGTTTTAGAAGTAAGCCAACGATATACTTATGTACTGGTATACGCGCAAACTCCGACTTTTACAGAAAACGTCTTGTCACGGGCAGTTCGGGATAAAGTGAGCACTCAAAGAAGCCCTGATAAAGTTCTATTATCAGACTATTCGTATCATTCCGCACAAAACGGCTTACGCCGGAAAATGTCTAACCTCTCTGGACACGTCACTTGATGTCTGCGCGTGTAAGATAAAATGTGCGGTCAGTAAGAAACTATTGAGTTTGTTAAAAAAAATAATTATATAAAACACAATTATGTCGATTTCGGTTGCTTTCGTTTCAGCATTGCTGTATTTAAATAGGAAAATGCACGGAACTGTATTGCGAGATTGCGCTGCCAACCATACAGGCAGTAATGCATAGAGAGTTAATATTTAATTATATGCAGTCACGGCTAGTGACATTTTTCGATGGTTAAGATTCCACTATACACTTTATGTACGAGTTCTATGTTTCAAGTCATAATATTAGTTTTACAGCATAAATTAAAAATGTGTTCAGATAGAACCAATTTCCTGTACATGTTCTTTAACATTATTGCGCTAAATTTGCATTACTTGTAAAATACAATTCGTAAACAGTAAGAGAAAAAAATTAGTATACGATTATTTC
>PNEQ01058672.1:0-12769 GCA_003012365.1 Medauroidea extradentata | reverse complement strand
GAGCAAATTTAGCGCAAAAAATATAACGTACGAATACATTAAAATGGTTATACCTAAACACATTTTTTCATTTATACCTTAAAATAAATAAAACTGCTTAAAAACCAATAATTTGTACCTCACGGGTACAGTGGAATCTTAAATTTTAGTGCTAATTTTATCCGAACCACCTATACTTAGTGTAATGTATGTTTAATATATATATATATATATTTTTTTTTCAAAAACAGTAGAAACAAGAGAGCAAAGCCACAATGGCTCGCACGAAGAAGGCTGCCCGCAAATCGACGGGAGGCAAAGCCCCGCGCAAGCAGCTCGCCACTAAGGCATCGCCCCGGCTACTGGAGGAGTGAGGAAGCCACATCGCTACAGGCCTGGCACCGTCGCCCTGAGAGAAATCAGGCGATACCAGAAGAGCACTGAGCTGCTCATCCACAAGCTGCCTTTCCAGCGCTTGGTGCGAGGAATCGCCCAGGACTTGCAAGACTGACCTGCGTTTCCAGGGCTCGGCCGTGATGGCACTGCAAGAGACCTACCTGGTGGGACTGTTTGAGGACACCAATCTGTGTGCCATTCATGCAAAGAAGGTCACCATCATGCCCAAGGACATCCAACTGTCTCGGCGAATCCGTGGAGAGCGTGCCTAAGCGCTTGAATTTTTGTACTTTATATCATAACATTTCTTCTGGCTAAATTCGTGGAATTTTAACTTAAGTGCAGAATGTAGCTAATATTGATAGAATATTATACACCATAAATCTTAATTTTCCGTTGCTCTTGTTACAGATAAAATTTCAGATAAGAAAGTAATAAGAATTGTCTAACTGCAATTCGATCTTTAACTATAGTAACGGAAAATTAAGATTTTCGTTGTCTAAAATTCTGTCAATATGTATTCAATTCTGGAGTTAAGTTAAATTTCCCTGAATTTAGCCAGAAGAATAGGTAGCCGCCTATCAAGGCCACTCAACTTCGTCTGATAGACGTTTATTGGAAAATTGCTCAACGTGTGTAGGAGTGATGTCTGAGCGATTGTGAGTTGCATTCAAAGAATTTCCCACGTGCGTATACTCATCTCAGGTCCAAAGATAATCTTTAAATGTTGTTTCTTTTTTAGGGATGTAAGTCGATGTGGAGAATCTTAGAAATACTGTAGGCGACTACAATAATAGGTCATACAATAATTGGGTCGCAACTAGATGCTCCATACAGGCGAGTTATTGGCGATAAGACTGCATCACGTTCAGTGACTTGTGCCTAGAGGCTAGGGTGAGGCGTTGTGGGCGTAACTGGGTCACCCTTAGCTGTTCCGCCCTCTCGAGCCTTGGACGCGCGAAATACGTCCACCCATTCTGCCACATGTAGGCGAAAACGATACCTATCCGACGTGTCAGTAAAAATGACTGAAATAATGGGTCATCCGCGAAGCGGATCAAATATTCTTTTACTGCGTTTAAGTACTTATACATTTATTTTTTTCTATTTTTAAATGGTTTTCTTATGATGCTCGGTTGTAGTTCTACGTTTAGTTTGGAAAATAAGTCTGGATATCAAAGCAAATGTGTCCTTTATGCATTGAGTTTTCACTCTTCACTGTTTTAACACAACATTAAATATTTTTGTTTGTTTATGAGCTACGTTACTATCTGCTACGTGCCATAATTTCTCATTTACATTATATGTTACCAATGTAGTGTACTACATTGTAATACTCTTTATATTTATTTATTATTTATTAGCCAAATGTGGAACACGTAAAATATTTTACATTTGTACCCATACACATAAGACTTAAAATTTATGATATTTAGGAAAAAGTTACAAAATTAAATTATAAATTTACTGAACATTAATACTTTACACTTCATCTTAGTACAACTCCTTTAAGAAACCTCGATTATGCTACCTACAGAAATTTTAATATTATTACATCACTGCTTTTTTCATGTTGTCCATGTGAAATCTTCATGCAAAGACGCCAGGTGACGCAAAAAAAGTAATACTTTAATCATGTGTAAATTAGTGTCGAGCAACAATAATGCAGAGACAAATTAATGAGTTGGTAAATTATTTCTTACTTACGGAAACCATATAGACAATGTCGGTCTTGTGGCTTGTTAATTTTTCAATAGCCGTATTTCCAACCCAGAACTAGAAATAATGTGAAAATTAGACCGTTTAGCGATAATGTACCGGGCAAGGAACTACGCAGGCAACGGTATGTAATAGAGAATAAAATCACGAGGCGTTAAATATTATTTAATGTCGCTAAAACTGCTGCCCTCATTACGTGAAACAAGCCACCTCCCATTCGAATAAACACCCGCTGGTTTCAACAAACACAAAACAACACTGTAAACATTATTATATGATAAATTATGGAGAAGATACGGGCGTTGGAGGGTATTTCTGGCAGTCCAGGGAATTTTTCCTTTGGCGCTCACGTTTTTCTACTCCGTGCCAAAGTTAGCACACAGTAGTTACTGCTAAACGGGTTAGTGAAAGAGGGAAGAAAGGGAGTAGTGTTTACAGTAGGGGAAGGGGGTTGACGAACAGATAGGGGTTGCGAGGGAGGAGAATTTAATTCATACCTCCCGCTTCCTCCCCTAGAGAAGGGAGGAGAAGTGTGTAATCACGAAGCTTATTGGCTCAGCGCTCTTTTTCTGCCAGTCCAGGCCGGATATCGCAAGGGCCGGCCAACCCCCATTTTTTCCATCCGGTACAACTCCAGGGGGAAGGACGATGTATATGAACTGCTCGCTGCGCAATGATATTTTTTTTTCAAACACACGTTCACGTCGCTCGGAAATGACCTTCGACCCGGAATAACCCAACAGCGCACTTCTGAACGAGTAAATGTACCTCAGGGTGGATTTATTCGACCGCGATTAATTTATTTTCAAACTTGGTCCTCTGTAACTCGTTACATAAATTTTTTTTAACCAACTGGGAATAGAAAATGTGTAAAATAACATTTTAAATAAAAATGAAAATCACGAGTAAAATTTCTAGAGACTACTCAAATGGTTTTAATAACAATAACAAGGTCAAATGAAATATAATCTCAGTTGGGAAATATATAATGTTTACAAAAAATTTAATTATAAATTGCCAACTCTTGCGTCGGTATTAATTTTTGATCTAAAAGAATGGCATCGTGACAGTTCAAGTTTTAAACGAATGAGATATTTGTTATCTTCTCGGGAATACAATAATAAATTCACAAATTTTAGATGCCATTAGAATAAATGCAGAATTTATGAATGAGATAGGAACAGTTTAATTTTACTCGATGCCAAATATTTACCAAGATCATAACTACAGATTCGTTTCAATCGTTTACTGGAAATTATATTTTCGTCTATAACACACACTTGGCAAGATTTTGATAACAATATTGGGAAAACAATTGTTGACTATGATATATGAATACATATTCTTTTTTATAGTAGTTACAGCAGATTTCCAGACCAAATTGAAAACTGTCAGTGAAACTAATTGAATATGATCAAACCTATTCATTTAATTTAAAAAGAACGCATGATTTTGTATTCAACTGCTTGACCGCAGACATTCGACAGATAAATACATTTGATTCTGTAATGTGCACATCCACAAGTAAAATTAAACTATTTAATTATAATTCTCAAATTTGGCTACTATGTATGACACTGTCACCAATTTCAAAACTGTGCATACCGGTATTTCAGCATGTTACGTCCTTACGTATTTAGTACTAATTATAGTAGGAAATACTGAGCTATAATTTTTTTTATTTGATCGGTATTATAAGATATAAAGTAATTTGTTTGCTGTTACATACCAGCCGACACTCACATACGTAGGCTAGAAAATGTTTCGAATTGGAAATTCTTACCTTTATACCCTGGAAAGACTCGAAAATGAATTTTCGATTATACTGTGTATCTTTGACAGAAAACCATATTTCAGCTGGGCTTAGCATAAAGGTTTCGTCTGCTCTCCGTTCGCATATCTGGCAACGTTGCCGGAGATTATTCGCTGGAGGCTTAAGTCAAAACAGACTCGGCACGGACGGAGCGAGAAATACATTTCGCGGCTTTAAAGGAGGTGTGGTATCAATTCTTAAGGAAAAGTTAGCCGCCGTGCGAGGAAGGAAGGGTGGCTGGAAAGAGTAAAGGGTGAGAGAAGAGCAGACAAGAGGGACTGATGAATAATAGATGCGGCGATGAAGAGAATGTAGCCGGAGTGGGTCGGTGTATGTCGCGTGGGAACCCCCTCTCCTCCAGAAGTCCCTCCGGACACGAAAGAGAGTGCACGAGTGGTTTGGGGATGAGAAAGGCAGATGCTAACGGTCGAGAGACAGGCAGAGAGAGAGAGAGAGAGAGAGAGAGAGAGAGAGAGAGAGAGAGAGAGACAGAGAGGTACGTAAAAACAGTAGACACACACGGATGTATTCTTCTCAGCCTCCACCTCTGTGCTCACGTATTCTCGACGTGGGTAACAAATACTCTGGCCGACGCGGTCCCCAAACCTCGCCTGACCCTTGCACGTAACGCCCCGGAAAACTCACAGATTAAAAAACCACCCCCGGACTCCCCTCCCCTCCTGCACACCCAACCAGCAAAGACGAACTCGAGTGCGACACTTGCCGATTGCCGCGTCTTTGAAAGGAGACCGGGAGAAGAAAATATTCGAGCTTCGCATTCGAACAAAGCGGCTAATGAATCAAGTTTAGTGGCACAGACTCTTCGGTTAAAACAATGTGGACGTAATCAGAGCAAAATAAAAGAACCTGGTTCAAATGTTTAAGCGGCACGCAGCAACAATGGAAGTAACAAGTGAACAACAAATTACATATAAAACTCTGCCGTTCTAAAGAATTAGATTAAACCTGACCACAATTTAAAAAATAGGATTTAAAAGAGTTTTAGCTGAAACAAATCGTGTAACGAGTCTATTGCAGAGTAGAAAATCTTCATATTTAAAAATAACGTGGTATTCTAATCAAACTATGAAATTTACACGGCAAAATAGATTCAAGTGGTATTAAATTCAACAAATCTTACTTTTTAACGTATCCAAAATCCGACAAAGGCAAATTACCTAAAAATAAAGTTCAAAATTGCTGTTTGCAGCATACAGTATGCAACATGATATTCGAATGGTAGATGAGAATAATACTTTTACTGCATGCGAATGATTGCTTCTATAACCCCAGAAAGTAATTACAACTAATTGTTTCTAGGAGAAAGGTTACAGACAGTACTCTGAAGACTATTGCCCATGTTTCGATTCAGAGTACAGATCCTTCAAAAACACTTCGAGGAATTTCACTTTCCTTAATTTAGAAGCAGTTGGTGCCAACATCAGAACAATTATACATCAAATAATTCTTGGAAAATGATACAAATAAACAATGTATTATTACGCTCACTTATAACAGAGACATTGACGAAAATAGGCGCAAATGTTCATCGTGCTGATGAGATGCAAATTTCAAAACTGTTCGTTTTACTGTATCATCAACCCAAATTCTGACGACCGTCACTGATAGCAAAGATACATTTTTTTCTGACACATAAAAAATGCTTTTAAAGTGTACTTCTGCAGTGACATTAGAGAGGATTATCTACCAATTCCGTTAACAATATTCTTGGTATTCCCCTTTGGTGGGAGCTATTTTCGTAACAGCACTTTGTTATTACATGATTTTACAAATTCTGATACATCGCCCAGTATTTTTGGAATTGCAAAAACCAAAACACTGAAAAAACTTATGAAGGATAAACAGTTACAGGCGTCTGCGAATGTATTTTTTTTTTTTTTCAGATCGAAGCCAACAAATTGACAAAAATTTTGCAGGACAGAACGCTATGAGACTGTTTTATAGTGGCAATATAGACGATTCTCTACAAACTCGTCGTCATCGAATTTTACTGGAAATAAAATTAAGCAGCTAAATCCTTTGTCGCCTCTGTACTTTGGCCACCTACTTACTGAACAGAAAAACCCAGAGTTTTAGTACGCACTACTAGATCAGAGTATGGAGTTCAAGAGTAACACTTTTAACTCCTGTAAAATGCTGTTGGTTTGTTAAGGCAAACTTATGTGGTTACTGTAAACGGTCCATTATTCTTGTAAGACAGAATGCGCAACAATGCGATGTGGACGCAAACAGAATTGGCTGCTTGTCGGTGTTCCTCTTGTGTACAATAAAATCGTTGTGATGAAGAACAGCGGCTGTGATAAAAAGCCTAGTTTAGCCAACATCACTTAATTACTTACGGAGTTTGTTTATACTTGTTGACATGCAAAAAATTATTTTACACTAGTAACCTAACGTCAAATTATTAGGCGTTGTTTAAATATAATAATACCTGCACTGACACTAAAAGTTGTGCTTTTATTACCCCTAGGAATGTAAAGTATCATCAAAGTACGTAATCAACTATTTGAAACAGACCTCCATTTGAATTTTTAGAGGTACTTTCCCTTGAATGGATTTTGTCAGATTTCGGATGATTTTATAAACAAAATCTGTAGCGTCTACTGCCACGTCAATCGCTTACGAAGCAATTTATCCCAGGTTAGTTGCTCATTTAACTTAGTTCGACTTGATTAGGATGATACCTGAGCATTATGTAAGACCCCGAGTTAAAATTTTGCAGATTTATGTTAATTCGAAGTATGAAGTGAGCGAGTGTGTCATGTATAATAATTAAATCTTAGTAGTTAAAATTATTCCTACCAGGTCATTACTAATACTATCACAACTACTTTTTACCACTAACTACTCATACTTACTACTATACTATTAGCTACAACCAACTATGTAGTATCACTACAACTATTATTTGTTGCTACTAGCTAGGTCTACAACTTCTAGCTTATAATTTATACTATTAAAGACATTGTTAGATTATAACTTTCGAAGTTCTAGTTATTAATTTTCTCTTCGGATTTTACTTTTTACTTATCGCCACATTTGAACACAAACATAACAACAAGAAGAAGAAAAAAGTGCAAGGATGTTATCCTGTTAAGTAGTTAACACTTCAGGAGTATATTATTATTATTTTGAAGGTTTTCTTTAAATATGCTCACTTTACCATATACGACACATGCTACTACTAGTTGGTGTTATTCTACATTTACTTCCACTTATAGTAATAATTACAATCGGAAATAACTTCTAAATTAAACCAGCTCGAAGGAAGATTCCTACGCGCTCCGACAGTGAATATTTCTTACCCACGATGCCTCCTGTGTTCCTACCTTCCTTCCACAAAGTGATTTCGGCTGCGGGAAGATGCCCCAAAGAAATCGGTCTGGCGACAGACACTCCCCTCTCCCGGTATTTTCTCTTCCTCCTACACTCAACAAGCGGCGCGTGACTTATTGGCGAATTCTGTTTGCGAAACCCAGTCGGCGGGGGCTCTTGTCCAAGCCCCGGGTAAGCGTACGTGTGCGGTATTTTTCTGAGGACGTCGGATGGCTCAAAGAAGGCAAGGGACTGGGAAAAAGAATAAAATGTGCGAGAGGATAGGCATGTGAAAGAACGAGGAAGGTTGGGAGTTGTGTGTGGCACCAGATTGAATCAACAGGTACGTTCTGACGTCGCCTTCCTCCCAGAATCCAAAGATACCTCGTTGAAGCATGGCACAAGAAATACGAATTTTGTATGTCGAGGGC
Organism: Medauroidea extradentata; assembly: GCA_003012365.1. NCBI lineage: Eukaryota > Metazoa > Arthropoda > Insecta > Phasmatodea > Phasmatidae > Medauroidea > Medauroidea extradentata. The sequence continues at coordinate 5,095 of PNEQ01058672.1, read as the reverse complement.
GAAGTAAGTGTTTTGTTACTGCATGCAAGTAACGTCTAATAAGTTAAGTAATATAACATGCAAATTTTGGTAAGAAATGCGCAACATATATGTGACCACTTAAGAGGCAGGAAAAAAAAACACGCTTCTTCAGGTTTACTAGTGTTGCGAAGCAAATCTAGTCCACGTAGTTATTATATATCTATTAATTACGAAAGAAACCTAGGCATGATTTGTATCTTTGTGATGAGGTATGCATCTGGCCCTGGTAAAGTATATATAAGGTGTTTCGTGATATATTTTTGCCAATCAAACATCAAGAGTAACAAATTAAATAATCATGTATTTTAGTTATTTGTAATTATTGAAGGTCACAAAGTGCCAGAGTAATGTATGATACCTGGTATGGTATATTTTTACTATGCTTTTTCAATTGAGAATATAGTTTAAGAAATGAACTGAGTTTAGTTTAATAATCTCACCATTCCACAAATTTGAACACGGAGATTTGTAAAAATTTCTTAGATTTGGATAATGGATAGGCAGTCAGCAGTATATCAATCAGCATTGACGCAATTTTACTATAATTCTTCGAGGGAGTTTGACGTACGAATTAATAAAACCTTTAAACATCAGTGACCTGACCGTTTAAGATAATTAATGTTCATGTAGAAAACTTTTAAATGTTTTCTTGCCTCTGTGCGCAATAGCTACAAGTGTAGTGGTACACAGTCAAATTTTGAAAAATTAAAATATTTCGTTTCAGTTTGCGGTTTTTTTTTTTTTTTTTTTTACTTTTGCCAGAGATGACAGTGCCGTATTTTCTGTAATGAATTGAATAACACCAGTAGGTAGTTGTTACAACATATTGGTTGTCGACATGACATGATGCACTTTTATTAAAGATTATATCATGTACTGTAGTGCGTTAAGTAGTTTACACAATACTGTATCAACGGGGATCAATCAACAATAGTTCATAATAGAGAAAATAATTGTTTGAATAAAATGTTTAGCATACCAGGTTTTTAAAACAGACTAATAAGTATAAAATAATATCCTATATAATATAACTTGTAAAACTTCATACTAAAATATTGGTGCGTATGCAACAGATGATTGATGCGTGAATTATTTATTTACGACACTTAAGGCAGACGATAAATAAATAATTTATAACAACGACAGCTACCCTCTAAACTTCTTACTATTTTCATTTCAATGTGCACCACTTTTTTCGTTTTAATTCTTACATGTATTTGTATAGCTATTAAAAATTAATAATTTTTTCAGAACAATCTGTATGGGGTTAAGATCTGTATGGGAGTTAAAATTCTCTATGTAGCCAGCAGAAGTAATTTTATGCTTACTAATCCCTTTTTAAACAGAGAATATTAAAATTTTAATTGATTTTTTTGCTAGTTAGTCAAGTGCGTGTGAGCTAAAATTATATTGTCAACCAGTTATAAAATAGGTTTAAAGTTTCAAGTCTCTAGCTCAATGGAAAGTTAGTTTAAAACAAATTCTAAATTTGTACGGAACATACAAACAAACATATAGACAAGAAAGCGTGATATTGATTCGGTACATTTCCTTCAAATCAGTGACGTATTTTTTTTTAAAAAACTTATATTGCGAGTAATTTATTAAACAGCTCATATGCAGATGACATGATGATTCTGTGTACACACCATTCTGCTCAGTACACCACACCAAAGAAAGTATTAAAACATAATCATTGCAAGTTTGTTGACCCAGTTGTGTTGAACCGATGTGACAGAAGGTATAAAAGTCAGTGGGAAGGAGACCGTTCTGTTGCAGACAACGTGTCCCCGGGCGGTCGCACAGCTGACAACCTTCCCTCTGTTACAGACGGTTTTTCTTCCCTTAATAGTGACGTCAACAAATGATCGATGCTTCCTTCTTTTCCAGAGAAAGGAAGGTGATTTTTACCAGCATGGCTACGTCAATGGTTGCGCAATACCAGAGACATAAATCCCCTTACTTCAGCTTAACCAACAAGCTCAGTGTAGTTTTGACGAGTTTAACTTTTTTATTGCACTTTGTTGGATCTTACAAGTAAGTAAATGTTGTTTCACTAAAATATTTTTGCTTGTGCTTCAATATTCTTACGGACACTATTGGCTTTCCAATTGTTCATATGCCAAACATTATATTCTTAGTTTAAAATATATTTAATAATTTCATTACTTTAGTTCGAAGAATTTGTGGTAAAATGACGATACCAACTTGAAAATAATTTTGTATACGTTTTTTACATAATTATTGTCAAAGAAACTATACATTTTGTGCAACGTGAATTTCAGTACACTAATTAGGCGCAATGGTTAGCATTTGCAACAGGATTCCCCGAAGTCATAGCTACTCCAGGCAGAATTTATTCTGGAATATGAAGTTTAATTCTTCTCTAATCATTGTTCAACTTTTGACTACTTTAACTTTGCATTTTATCATCGGATTTTAAATCTAACTACATTCAAATTTCTCAATACAAATTAGTATGAAATTTCTTTACAGTGCACCGCTGTCTTTAACATGCTTTGTAACGAGCTGAGCAGTATATTTATATAGAGCAGTTTCGGAACTTGTATTTTAAAATAATATAAGTAAATAAATTCTCATAATTAATTACCATAGTTAATATATTTTAAATTATGTTATTATTATCTACACATTTCTCACAGTAGTACGTGATGCAATATCTCCTCTCTCTCTCTCTCTCTCTCTCTCTCTCTCTCTCTCTCTCTATATATATATATATATATATATATATATATATATATATATATATGTATATATATACACACGCACACACACATATTTTTTTGTAGGTACTGAAAATTTAGAAAGTAATTTTGGATCGATATGCCATTAATTTAATGCTGTATTACAAACCAATGAAAGGATGCGCAATGTGACAAACCTTCATTTCTCGTAGGAGCGGGAATTTGGAGCGCCACACAGCTCATTAATATTTATCATAGTTTCCAAACCTGTCAAACCCTAGCGTGTTTATGCTAACCCTAAGCTTACTTCAACTGACCTAAAGTAACCTGATCCTATCTTAACTAACTGTTACAAGGGGTGCGGAACGAGGGATAGAGTCTTGCGCAGTACAGTCTGCTCTATGACGCGATCCTTTCATTAGGCAACTATCGTTTTATCGTTGTGTTATGAATGCTGTGCGACGCTATCTGAGCAAATTAAAAGAAATTATTGTAAAGGTATTTTAAATAATATTTTGGAACACAGTATCGTTATCGTCACGGCACACAAATCCGTAAGCAATTATAACAACAAAATAATTAAATCATAAAAAAGTACACGTGTTCAAAAATATTTAAACACAAACAATTTTGGCTAATCAGTTGATATTAATAGCCCAGGGATGATACTTTTGAGGAGTTTAAATGTAAATCTACAGTATGAGCATAGCAGAGGTTTACATATGCCACCTCTGAAGTTTTTGTTTAAGTCTGTTTGGCCAACATTGCCACAAGATCTTCAGAGCTGTTTCTTCACTGCACTGAAAATTGTGAGCAAAAAAAATGTTTCATCCCCTACAAAAAAAGCCGTGGAAAAAGGCAAATTTTTTTCTAGAATTTTATTTCGGTAGCAGAATGGTGAATCAGCAGAAAATTGTTTTTGTCCGATAACAGGAACGTGCCAGGAGGATGAAACCTACATTATTATAACTAAACATGTAAACCCCTATACTTGGTTTCGCCAGAGTTCCCAGGTATGCACCACCCCTACACTACACTACAGTGAATATCGACGTTGCAGGCTAGGTTGTCTCAGCAAAAAAAAAAAAAATAAAATAAAAAAATAAAAAAATTAAAAAAAAGTATTGGAAAAGAAATATTGCTGAAATTTGAAATGAAAAAAATTTTGTTTAACCTAAAACATCGTTATTCACTAGAATTTTTTTTTCAATTTGGTATATCAGTTGGTATTAGTAACGTACATAAAACTGTAAAATGCAAATTTTGACGTTTAATAATCATTGCCCAAAATCTATGAGAGATGAAAAAATCTCATTAAGCGAAAATAAGTCCCAAGATATGTCTTAAATAAGATAAAAAAATATCTGGAACAAATATAAAAATATAATGTTTTCACAATACAGCGGCACGATACGCCCTACGCTTGCCGCCAGCGAAAAGTTCCTGTCATGTCTTCACAATAGAGCGACGAAATATCGCCGGCCGCAAGCGACGCGAACTCGTGCTGCCATCTTTTACCAAGACTAATAACTTAGTAACTGTAAACTTTTGAAGAAAAATGAACGGAAAATAAAAGAAATGATAGTCTGTTTATGCTCGCAACGATTTAATTAAATAAATTACAAACAGAAAGCAAAAGTTACATTTCCTACTGAAAAATAAAGTAAGAAAATTATATTAGTTTCTTTTCAGCGAACTTACGCTTAATTTGCACAAATCCCGGAATTTTTAACAGAATGTTTGTAATATAAAATTGTTGTTTACTTGTTTATAACTTGAAAAATACGTAAAATACGTGCACAAGTTTTAAAATGTAAACAACATTTCTTCTTCTTTGTATCGGTCGACAACGATGAGCGTTAGATCCATTGTCAGTCGTTAGTGCAATGTTCTCGACGCTCGACGTTGGCGTCAAGGCTCTGATTGGCTGACGCTTGACGCTAAGCGTCACGTCGCTCTATTATGAAAACCGCTTTAAGGGGCCCGCCTACTGGCCATGTGTTTGTGTGAGTGAGGCACGGCGCGAAGGGCGATGTTGACCAGCTCACCTGGTGTCGTATCGCCTCTACCGCAAGACACAAACGGCGTGCAGTGGTATCGTAGATCACTCGCCTGACTGACACTTTCAGTGGTGACCCCATCTTTTTAATGGTGCAAAGTTTTAAGGAATTCCAACGCAAGACCCTATACTAGTTTCGCAGTCATTCGTCCACAATATTGTGAGGCACGGCAGTCTGAAAATGCCGTTTTCGGCCATGTTGAAGGGCTTAAAAATGCTGTTTGCGACACACGTGATGTGTTGAAAGTTGTATTCCGTCCTGGTCTGAAATGTTATTTCTTTTCGTACGAAACCCGCGTGAGCACACGTG